>CP136061.1:146980496-147162849 GCA_032622095.1 Siphonodentalium dalli
CTATTTGCTTTTGCCTCTTTTCCAGTTAATGCCAGCTATATTCATTGTACTTCTATCAAATCACCTGTTTGGCAGTTGCCCCAGAATTTCTTCACTGTTGTTATATTCCACTACCAGTCTCGGTTTCTCTGTTCTTATGGCAGTTATGCATACCTCTTCTTTCTCTTTTCATGGCTGTACTAGTATCACTATGAGAATATGTGCAATTAAAGGGTGTGGCGCATACCATTTGGAGAAAATCTGTGAAATTCATAAATGCAAGAATGGTTTCGACAAATATACATGCACATGTATGTCACCTCCACATAATCCTCAGCACGTTGAGGGCGATGGAGTACCAAGTAGATGTTTTTTGTTGCTTGTATTCCCCACGGAAAGAAAAGATCCAAGTAGCAGGTTGAGGTTGACAAACTTCACAAAGTCAATAGAAAGTCTAACCGTACAAAGGTGATATTTGGAGGCCTGTTAGTTCCAGCAGAGTGTGTTCTCTACATTTCATAGATGGTGAGCAAGATTTTCAACTCTTGCTGGTGTTCTTGGTTTATTCCCGCTTTTGAGTTCAAGAAATTAACAATATCATGGTACATTGTCACGTGAATCATTGTGGGTGGCGATTTGGTAATTCCCTCCGACTCGCCTTTCCATCCTGTGGTCAGATCTGATAAAGGGTCTGGCAATCTTTTTTCATGAATTGTAAGCTAGAATGTCATTATTTTCTGAGGTTTTTTTCTCATCAGGATCTATGTCCACTACCTCTGGCAGACCTAACGAGCAAGCTACATTCGTTACATAGCACAGATTCACCAGTTCCACTTTGTTAAGTCTCCTTTTTCTGAGATAATCTTTTAAGATATCAATTCGCCATGTTTTAAAGGATTCTTTATCAGCCATGATTATTAATAATCAGTTTGCCCAGCCAAATAATTGTTAATTACTTTGGGCAGTTATATATCAAGTTCCAAGCTTCTTTGCAAAAAGATAGAGAATGCGACAGCCATTGAATTTTGACTGTCAACCATCGGGCCCGGTGGCATCGTAGAAATCATTCGATTTTTGCCGAGATTTACCCAATAAAAACGCAATTTTCTACTTTTACTGCATGACTAGAAGCCGACAAGATGCAACCGCAGGACACATCTTCTATTCATTTTTGTATCTAAGGCTAAAAAGTCACGATATTGCGTAAAATAGTGACAGCTAAATCGTTTTGACAGCCGATTATTTACACTGACGACGCACAAGTTCAGTGGATATTATCTCACTTGACCTCTGACCTCAAATTCGCTGCGGAATGTCTACATGGCGGACACTGTAACTGTAAGTGTAATTTGGTAAATCCGAAAAAGTAATATTTGAGACAGAAAACAAATTTATTTACCTGCTGCGCTCTCATCGGCCACGCGGAAAAATACGTGGTTAAAGTAAATGGTGTAACAAATTTTATAGCGGCTATAAATAGACAAATGAATTATATGGCAAGGGGGATAATTCACTGAATAGTTGTCACTTCCGCTTTACCTTTAGAGATCTGAAGCAAGCTGCAAAGCACGTTTTCGCGAATGGAACGCTTTTTACGAAGCAAAAGCTATAATAACAATATATTTCACTTGTTTATTTTGTGGTAGGTGAAGCTAAACATTGAATACGTATATTTGGAGTGCCATGACCTTGTTCCCATTGTCTCCGACACAACGACACAACGAATAAATTCTTGTCATTGCCATCAGTTTTACAAGTTACCTGAGGCTGAGTACCTGGTAAAAACAGCTGATTGCTACAGGTGTTAGATTAAATTTTATTGTGATAGCATTCATATACATGTAATGCAGTGCATTGTTACAGAAAATAGTATAACTTTATTGTCCCCCGAAATTTTCAACATTCAATCAAGTGAGCTTAGGTTTCATTCATATAACTTAGCTGCAGCATGCTGTGTCATTCTGCAGGCTGCATTTCTGATATATATACATTCTTAGCAAAATGATGCAATTATCTTTCGATTTTTCATGTTGTCCGCCAATTGCCCCTCATGGCACATTCATTACTGACAATTAATTCCATCAATTTCATAATATTTCAGCAGAACATAACCTTAAGTAAGGCATGGATACAATATTACCTAACTGAGTGAATCCTGGTGTGTTTTATGTCATGGGTTCGACTTTGGAGCATTTCTCGAAATATGAATTTCTCATGTCTTAAAACTTAAATTTTTTCAAAGTCAAATTTTCTCACTTAGACCAATTCTAAGTTGTGAAACTCAATCAAATGGTTGTGTTTATGTTCTAAATTACTACAATACCCGAAATATTTCAACAAAATCTCAAATACGAAAAAGTTTGTTATGTTGCTATTTAAATGTGATTTACACAACTCCGTCGATTCCCGCCGTACCACGAAAGAACTGCATTTCGAATTTTCGTTCATTACTCTTCGGCTCCAAATAAAAGTGCAGTCCCAAATAATAATGCAGGGGGGAAATTCCATTGAAAGTTAATAAACGTGCAGACCCAAATAATAGTGCAGGGGGGACTCTGACTCTGAGCAAAACATCAACATATTAACGGTGGTTAAACAAAGTATTTTTATAATATAGGTAGGGATATTCAACGTCACGACGTAATTTTTAAGATTTGCGTTAAAAATTACAAAAGTTAGCACTTTTTAATATCTTTTTAATGACAAATTCAAATAAAATGGCAATCAACAGCCTGGTAGAACGTGACCAAGCCGACGTTATAAGTATTATCTGGGTCTTACGTTTATAAGTATTTTTTTTTGCGACGTCAAAGTTGCCCATTTTCGTCGTGTTTTGTGCGTAAAAAATCTTTGTGACATTTTGCCATGCGTTTTTTATGGGGCTGCTCCGACTGGCCAATACAATATTCCACAAATAACAGGTAAGTACATCGGAAAGAGCGTTATTAGATCTTTTGAATGGCGTGTGAAACTCCTGCACCCCAAAATTATAAGTATGCGTTTTAAATATAAAAAGACTTTGAATTCGCCCCCCAAAGACCCTTTCAATGATTCCACATAGTTTCATTAAGTATAAACAAGAGGAGCATCCAATGCATTGAATAAAAGTATTTATGATTGGCTGAGCTTTGTATTAGCCTGTCGGAGCATCCTACCATAACACGCCTCTTTCTAATCTTCGAACGAGATATCCCGCAGTGCATTTCTCTATTACGCAATGCCATTGTTCAGCGCCATGCTTGCGACGTCAAACACAACGCGCATTATAATTGCAGATTGTAAATATTTCTAATTGTTTTCGGGTCCTATAAATAATCAGAAAAGACAGATTGCTTCTATCAAACATTTGCCTTTTTCGAATCTGACCTTGTTCAGACAGCCGACCTTTCTCTGATTTTATAGAATTCTGGGTAATTGACAGCTATTGAATAAATTATATCGATGCCACGTGCTCAAGTTTTCCGAGCATCCAAATCAATTTGAAGCCGATTTTCGGTAGCATTTCAATGGCATGTCGCCTGTCAAGTATAATTTAATTGCGTTCAGGGTGTTTCGTTTGCCAAAATATGTTTTGAGAATGACAACATTTGAATGTAAATCAATGACCTAGTTCCAGTTAGCTGACGAAACTCCGCCCATTGACTTCACAAGTGACACAGTTGTAAACAAATACACAATTTCACACGTGGATGACAGTGAGAGTACAACAGTTGGACTGGATGCCCTGTGTATTTATGCCTTCATTGTTGGAAATAGTACATGGCTGATATATATGCTAGTTTAAATTAGATTACATTTAAAACAATTTGTTTTATCTACTTTTATAAGTTTTCTCACTTTTGATTTCGAACATTGTCTTTTATGATTTCCCACTTCATGCAGGCTGATGCCAAATATTTCATATGTACGCACTCAAAGGTGTCTAGATATTGGCATGAGGGATCTTGAAGTTGGATGTAGAAGGTACAATTTGATTCCAAACTGCTAAGTTCTGTATCACTACTGCCCCCTCCCCCAGACACCCATTTTGATTTCCTTATCTCAAAGTAACTCTACCTGTAATTAAAATTAATATTGTCTCAACAATGGCAATTGGACATGGCCCGACATGCACTTGCTTTTCTGTGTGTTTTGACTCGGCATGAGAAATCTTGGGATGGTGGGGGGGGGGGGGGGGGGGGGGGGCAGTCCGGGACACTGGACACAACCTATGATGCCGGTATCTGGAGACATTTGAAGTCAGCCCCATCCGAAAAGACGGCCCCGTACAGACAGCCCCTGAGAAGTTGGCCCCATTAATTCATTTGAGGAGTTTGATGTAAATTAGACATTATTTGGTGAAGATGATAATTCTTATGATATATAATGATGGTTCATTTATCTGAGCTTCATAGAACACGTATATGTTGCTACTTATATGTTGCTACCCAAGGGGGTGAATCATTTCATGGCCCTGTGATTTAGTAACGAAAATTGTCAGTTGTTTCCTTGTTTCATACATTTGCGATCTTACAGAAACCAGGAAATCTACATTTTATACTAAAAAGTGGCACAACTAGTCAACTACTAGTAGTATGAGACTATAGTTGCAATTTTCGGACAGTCTAGACTAAGCCGTCTCTGAGGCCGACTTCACATGGGCCATCTTCGTATGGGGCTGACTTCGCGGGGGCCTACTAATCTTGATGCCACTATGACCCTGTGTGAGTTATCCATGTATTATATAAAGGTTGGTATTGTGGTTTGTTATTGCTTTCAGGGCCTAAGTCTTGATAATATATGATATAAAAAAAATTGAGATTGGTATCATTGATATGCAGGATCTCTGTGTTGGGGCAACATTGGCCTTTGAGAGGGGTGGCGTGCATGTTTTCTGACAGAAAATAAATATGTTTGACTGTTGAATTCAACTATACTTTCAGTGTCAAAGTTGGAAGCCTTTGTCTTCAAGTTCAAAAAATAAGTATTGTTTTCCAAATTTATTGGGCCCTAGTATCTTGTTCCAAACAATAATTTTATAGTTTCTTTGAATAACTATTAAAATCAGCCTGACAACTGAACTTATTTTGATATACGATTGGCATTTCCTAACCAAACTTATAGGGTGGTCTAAAAGGCTGTGTGAGTGTGTGTACACATTTTAGGCCAAACAAACCTTTGTTCAATCATCTTGGATGTAATATAACTTATATAAACGCAAAATTGATTGTTTGTAAACTTTCATGGTCCAACATCCAATATTTGCAATTGATTTGGATACTCCTGGTGACATATGTGACTACATGTATGTCTACCCACGGTGCATCCAAGGAAACTGGAGCCTACATAATTTAGGGTGGAGGGTAAGCTTGTTGACAATAACTCTGAATAGGTGCATTAACAAACATTATTCTTTGTTACTGTCTGATCAAGTAAAAAAATTTCTAGCATATAAACTTTTCGCATCCAATTTTGATATACGGTCTCCAAGTTATGGCATTTTTAGCTCTGACTTGGTCGCGAAATGGCGGTTCGGTATTTTGATCCTTTTTAGCATAAAATAAAATAAAAGAGCATACAAAAATTATAATAAACATGCAAACATTTTGTAAATGTTTTATATAAGTGTTAAAAAACTGAAAAACTCAGCCCTTGGTCTCCAATATGTATATTTTGGTGATATGGTTTATTTTTGTGATTTGGCCTACCCTATACTGATTGCCAAATTTGTGCTCCTTGACAACAAAAAGGGTGAAATCCATAAACATACCTTAGTGTAATCGACAAAATGGATTCATTTGAATTAAAAAATGTTTTCAGATGAAAGTTCAACTAGTTTTACCAATTGAACATCACCTGTTTATTTTTTATAAACAAAAAATCAAGAAAAATGCCAAAAAAAACATTTTCGAAAATAAGAGGATTTCAATAAACCATAGGGCCATAACGAAAATATTTTACATGCAATAACCAAAATTTCTTAACAATATAGTTAGACTAACATATTGAATATGTTGTGAAAACATCAAGATGAATGGAGATATATTTACTGAGTTACAAGACCTCAAAAATGGCATTTCGTCACGCGACGCCATGTCACAAAGCCAAATTTGACTAAGTCCATGTTATGGAACGCACATTTCATCGGCATATTTTTTCTCATTCTTTACCATAAATGTATGAAAAATTTGATTTATGTGCGCTAGCCAGTAGGTTAACCACTTTATTAGTGAAAAAACACAAAATTATTATGTATTTTAACAAATAATTGACCCTAAAATCTGCTTTTTAGCTAATTTTGAAAATATGCCGAAAATGGGGGCTCCGAAATCTGAAAAACGACCCATTTTTGAGGTACAGAAATGTCCATAACTCAAAAAATGTTTGACGAATCTTAAAAAGGTTTACGGTTCTGTGACCAGCATGGTGAGATCTACACCATAAGTACAACATTGAAAAGATTAGACCAATTTGAAATTTTCATGAACATCCCTAATATAGGAATAAGTATCAAGTATAGGAATCAACATAGTATGTGTCATGTGGTGTTTTATTCAACATTTAAATGTTCACATGTATGCCATATATACATGTACATGGATAAAGTTATACCCGTAAGCTCACCATTTTGATATCAGAGTCATATAGAAATCTAGAGTTTGTGCTGATTTCAATTTTTATAGCCTCAAAATTAATAAACGTGCAGACCCAAATAAGCACTGTGCAGGGGGGGGGGGGGGAAATTCCCAACAAAATAATAAACGTGTATGCATCATGTTTATTTGGTACCCAAGAGTAGTTGTGTACCAATATCACGTATGCAAAGAAGCAAAAAACTCAACGACTCGCCACAGCTTTAAAGCTTTTGAGCGACTCCAAATCAATCTGTTTTGGATAATTTACCATTAGAATCGCTAAGAAAGAATCATCAAAATCTGTTGATCAAATGAAAATCTTCATCCAATTTAAGGAAGTCCCGTTCGCAATTTTGTTCGCAAACACCGTTTGTGAGCTATAATCTGATTGGTTGCGTTTATGCCGGGGATTAATGGTACGTTCTTAATGGGATTTCAATATCAAATCTATCTGTTGGAATGTACGGAATGACGAATGGACAACCATATTTGTATAACTGGATTAAATGTTATGCGAGGTGCTTCCAACTTTCAAAGTAGGGTTGTGAATCGTGTTTCCGTACTTGTCTTCTCTGAATGGCGTTCGCAATACATTTCACAAATAGTCTTCACCGAATGAAGCTATTCGCTTTATCCAATCAGGTAAGCCACATAAACTGAACGTTCTTGACCTTCAAAAAGAAATAATCTGCAGAAACAAATGGATATTTCCCTAGTTTTTATGACAAAATCTTATATTTTTCGGGAAACACTCGACCAAACGCTAACAGGTCTTAACTAAAACATTGTTAATTGCGCCTAAGCCGTGGTGAGTCGTTGAGTTTTTTGCTTCTTTATAGACGTGATAGTGATACACAACTAATGACCGAAAATTCGAAATGTGCTTCTTTCATGGTACGGTGGTAATCAATGGAGGTGTGTAAATCACATTAAAAACGTAGCTCAATCGGGCTACAGTAGACAAAACAAGCTACGTAGACCGTTTTTGATGTATGCCCGACCTGTTAATGTTTTCCGAATTTTGGAATTCTCTCAAATTCTCAATCTCTGTCTCACTCTCAGTAGCAATAGGCAACGATTTTTGTTCAAACATTTTCCAGATATTCAGATGCAATTTCAGTAGCTTCTGGGTCATTAGTAACGACAGTGTTTGTAAAAAATGACGTTTTTGTCAAATAATTGGACGGGGGTCCGGGGGTAGACAATTCGCTGTTTTTGAGGATTGGCAAAATTCTGACAGTGACATAGTGACAACACAGCATAATGGCATTTTGGATCCTTATGGCAAACCTATATACTGTTCTCATCGGGAATGATCAATCTACATATATCAATGCAGAAACAAAACTTTCCTTTCATAGAAATAGAACATTTTGATAAAAATCCATTGAAGTATACCCCCATCAAAAATATTTGGAAATATTGTTTTTTCAAGTAGTCAATTTCCCAGTTCCGGATATTTCCTAGTTACGGATAACACTTGCCGAAAAAATACTCTTTTCAACCATATTCCGATAATTTATCTTCTTGAAGACCAAATAGAAGCAAAACTAGCACAATAAAACATTTTTGTTGCTAGCAATCCACATTTTTCTGAACTATCATTAAAGCGGAAATGAATTTAGAGGAGTTTTCAAAAGTCGGAATTTATTTTGGAACCAAATATCTCGATAATTAACTCTTCAATTCTGTAACTAACGATCGCAAATTGTACACAAATGTTTACCCTGTTATTGCACGAAAAGTGTTTGTAGTCAAATAAATTCTTAGAAATAAAAATAACTTTTTGTTGAGAAGAATGTTTTTCCCAGTTCCGGATAATGAAATAATATAGAATTCACATCTCATTCCGTTTCTTGTGACAAGTTTGGTAGCGTCACCGGACATCAATTTGATGGTCTCTTGGCGGAATTAATTCCTGGACATATAAATCACCACTCGAAATTCATAATTTAATGCTAAAAATATCACAAACGGGTATTGTTTGTACGTTTACAATGAAAACTAATGCCTTCTTAATAGTTTAAATTTCACGACCTGGTGAACTAATAATCTAATACAGTCCCAGATTGCGAGTTATTTTCGTCATTTCTACATTCCAGCATAAAGAGTTATCTCTCTTCCATTATAACATCCAAGGCAGAATACCAACAACAAGCCTGGATCCGTAGCGCAAAATTCTCAAATCCCATCCACAGTGTCATACTAATAAATGTAGTGGTCATACTCTGCACTGTCTGTAGTCAATATAACATGCATTTTTTCCATAAATAGTTGGCAAATTTTCACTCAAAACTTAACTTCTAAAGGCTACATCAGAGCAGGGCCTGAGTTACTTTTTAAATTTTGCATAGTAAACTGCTACGCATAACTGTAGACTGCATAGCACTCTTGAAGAATTGCATAGCAATGTTTAAATATCTTGAAATGGACCCTTAAACATAATTTGTTATTTGTTTTGGGGTTCATTTTGTGAAAAAACAGTTTTTCCATTATCGATATAATTTATAATTTATAAATAAGATATCAGAATTTGATTTTTGAATTTTTTATTATATATTATATTAATATACAACTTAATCCAAGCTAGTTTTAACCCAAATTTCCCAATCATATCAATGGCTATCATACCAGGGGCTATAGTCCAGGCACATAAGGTTTCAGAAGGGAAAAAAAATCGGGGAAAGCTGATTTTTTTCAAGGATCAATTAGAACATGTTTATAAACAATATGGAAAAAGTCCCCTAAAATCCGAGTTGAGCTTTTTGAGATATCTTGATTTTTCGGAGTGGTTCAAATTCTGAACATTTCCATTAGGTCATATGCGAATGCAGTCATGTGTAGACAAATTAATTCCAAATTCATAATACATTAAGATATCTACAAACAATGCTTAGTCGTGAACCATATAAGTAGAATGTATGTCCTAAAATGGCCACCAAAATGGCCAAATAGAATGAAAATTACATTTTATGCAAAATTGAATAGCTAGTCCCATAAGAGTGACAACATGCTCGAAATATGCGAGGAAGAATGACTGCAGAGTATAAGAGAAACATTTTATCGGCGATGTACGAATTCTCTCTAATATATCTCGCAAGATATAGCGAAAAGCAAGGTCCCATACAGTGGCTAAGTCTGGACTTTTTGGGCGCAAAGAAACTGGATAATAAGGCAATTTTTTCTGCAATATTTATCTTGAATCGTTTGATATGTGTATACACTAAACTGAAAAATGAAATTTAATAACAACGAATTGATTCTGTGACCTTTCCAAGAAGCCGAAATATATGTGCTCATAGCAGTATCACGAATGTGACCGGTCATCGTTTCTTTTGATGTATACACCATCAAACCTTTCAAAATGCACTGCTATGGAGCAGTATGAGAGATATTCATAGAGTAATGGGTGGAATGTGAACATTATATTCTCCGTGTCTTAAAATATTAGTCATAATTGCCTAAGATCAAGTAATAAAACACAAATATTTAGCTTTTATCACAAGAATGCATGGTGGTATACTATGAACGCAATTTATCAAAACACAAAGGAGTACCATATACTATCTTTAAAAAAATCTGAACTTGACCAAAATTGCCTACATACTTTGTGACAGAGACTGTCTTTTAACCTGGAAAAAATATTTGGTTATATTCACCAAGGTCACATATACGCGAAGGGTACTATGTTTTCTGCAACCGCGTTACCGTGTGTGTGTCCCTTCTCCCTAATGTTACACATATTTTCTGGACTCACAACCATGAATAGCAACATTGAGTCAATGGTCAACGCTGAAATAATAGCTTTAAAAGCTGATCACCTGATATTTTGCACAAATTAATGGGTGGTTTTGGGAAGATATTTTCAAACAACAAAATACGGAAAACTAATATTGTACATTGCGTAATAGCACATTCCAGTTGCAAGTTGACGACTGAAGTAATTTGAACAAATTGTCGACTAAAACACCGGTTTGGAAGAAGCACGAAAATTAGTCTTATATAAAATGTACGGTGTACTGTCTATTTGATGGTGATATGGAGTGCTAATCTTTTGAAGAGATGGCGGTTTCTTTGCAATATAATAAGCATTGTAACATACGTATATGGTTTATTATCACGGACAGTGCTGAAAAATCCAGAAATGTAATTACTATTTATACCGCAAGGATATGCATGTATGTTTCTGCATTACATTCAATAATTTATCATCACGCTGAATGAAACTACCATGCACTGTGTGGCGAAGCATTACTTCGTGTGTTGCGTGCCCAAAATTATTATTTATGGGCCCGACTGTAAACAGAAAACCTGAACTTTTAAAGATGTAAATCATTGGGTTTGACTTGCGTTGCAATGACCTATAAATCCTCCAGATGGATCTGTTTTAATGATCTGTGTACCTTTATTCCTTTAAAGATATTTAACAACAGACTTGTCTATTACTGATACGTATTTTACCAACTAGGTGATTATCCAATATGTTGCTTTTGTCTTGGCTTGGCTTGGCGGTTTCAGCCACTTTGACAGCCATTTCATGACCGCGATTGTATTATTCTGATCGTGTCACTATATTCGCTCTCGTACTCACTTTTCACATAAACTGGTATGACTGCGTAATGCATATGACTCGATTAGACAAAATAGAAGAGCAAAATACGGCCAGATCATTGACAACCAGTTTTGGGGGTAGGGTTATGTTTTTAGAAGTTTTGACCACTTATGATATGCGTACTCGCCAATTCTGCCTATGGTGTCTGTTCAGTTTTTAAAATAGATAGCTTGCGTCTATGTTTTAAGAAGCCCGAGAAATCTGACATCGAATACAACAGTTTGCCTTCAAAATCGTCATTGTTTTGGCTCAGTGTTTTATTTCATATATATATCCATATCTGCGAAATTTATTCGAAGCTTCCCTTTGAATGGGTGCCTTTGGTTAGAGAATTATGTATCGAACAATATTGAGTGCCATTTGTATATGTTTTGGCTGAAACATTGTTACAGCATCCAATCATTTCCATGATAGTGAAAAATATATTTTTTTTAAATTATGTGGAAAAAATTATGAAACTCAGAAAGCTCAACTCGGATTTTAGGGGACTTTTCGTGACACGTCCGCGATGTTATGGCCTAAATAATAAAAAAAAAAATCAGCTTTCCCCGATTTATTTCCTTACTTTTCCACTTTCATGTCTAATGTGCCTGGACTAAAAGATACTAGTAGGAATTTTCGTCCCTGGGACCCCTTTCATGATTGCATTGCTAAAATTCCTCAGTTCACGTAATCTGTGCTCACTTTAATGCACGTAAACAGCGGTGACGCATTTATTTTCATTGTCAGTTTTGTAATTAAGCCATGGGAAGTTTTTCTGCCATGATTGAACAGTTTTTAGCTCACCTGAGACGAAGTCTCCGGTGGAGCTATAGTCATCACTCCTTGTCCGTCGTCCGTCCGTCCATCTGTCCGTCCGTCCGTCAACTTTTTTTAAAAACATCTTCTCCTCTGAAACCATCATACCGAATTGGTTCATATTTGGTGTGGATGTTCCCTAGGTGACTCTCATTCAGATTTGTTCAAATGAGGTCACTGGGTCAAATAGTTGCGAAACCAGGGCCATAACTCTATTCCTCCATAGTAATTCTTACAACAACTTCTTGTCCATAACAATTGTGCCGATTTAGCTAATATTTGGTATGGAGGGTTCTTGGGTGACTGGTGTTCAGATTTGTTCAAATGAGGTCACCCGGTCAATTAGTTGAGAAACCAGGGCCATAACTCATAGTAATTCTTACAATGACGTCTTCTAAAAAAATATTTGGCCGATTTAGCTTATATTTGGTACAGAGGGACCTTGGGTGACTGGTGTTCAGATTTGTTCAAATGGGGTCACTGGGTCAAATAGGGGCAGAGCTAGGGACATAACTTTAAAAACAAAAAATTATTTTTGCATTTTGACCTTTAATTTTTGTTTAGGACACATCACAGTCTCATATTTCTTACCTAGATTTTTCTTAGCATGTTCTTCATCTGTATGGATTTTGGTATTGTTTATTTAACCCCTTCCACTCTTGTTTTGATATAGAATTCATCCAAGACAGGATTAATCAAACATTTTTCATCTGATCAACACCAAATTTGGTATATGAATTTTTGACACTTATATACAGATCAAGTTAAAATATGGGTTTGATCCGATATATTTTAACAGAGTTATGGCCATAATTCCCCAAAAAATAATAAAAAATTCAGGAACTCCTTGATCAATTTAACATACAATTTTTTTTATCACCCCCCCCCCCCCCCACATGACCCAGAACCCCACCCTGTCCCCAACCAACAGCATTCCACTCTATCTCACATCCTAACTCACAGGTAAATAAAGTACTTTTTTATTTAAATAAATTAAAAAACATGAACTGACAGACATGACACATGCCAGGGCAGATAGAGAGATAAGAGAGCTATAGGCAGAGTCCCCAGGGAGTGTATTCATAATTTAAATGAGATTAATGGTGTTATCAATGAAGCACCCTTGTTGTTTACATTATCACTCGGTGGTCATTAAAATCAGATTAATTTCATTTTCTCCAAGAGTGTCTGGCGTTTGTAGATTGAGGTGCCCAATGGGTGAACATCACCAATTTCAACTGGGGAACTTCAATCTTATTCTAGGTCTTCCATAGCAGTTGAGGGCCTTATCAGAATGAGGTCCCCAGAGGGTGAATTTAGTGATACTAGCCCGCTGTGCAGGATAGCGTCACTAAATTCACCCTCTGGGGACCTCATTCTGCAAATAACAGACAGACTATCTCAAGGCTTGATTGTATAATACAGTGTGTTGCTTGAGGCCAGACATGCACAATGTAGGAACAGACATGCTTTTATTGATGCTATCCCACACAGCGGGCTAGCATCACCAAATTCACCATTTGGAGACCTCATTCTGCTTAGGCCTCATCTTCTGGGAAGTATCTATAGTATCAAATTTACATTGTTGTTAGTTAAATTTCCCTTCTAGGAAGTTTCTATATCCCCTAATTTGCAGAAGATAAAATTCATAAATGAGGTGCCCAATGGGTGAATATCACCAACTTCAACTGGGGAACTTAATTTTTATCCTTATCAGATTTGTGAAAATGGGATCACAAAGTCAAATAAGGGCAGAGCAAGAGACTTAACTATTTCACTACATAGTAATTCTTAAAATATGTTTGCAAGAACTAGTTGGCTTATATAGAATGGAATGTTCTTCCTTGACTGCAATTCAGATTTTTTTAATGGGGTCACCTGGTCAAATAGGGGCCAAGCGAAGGACAGTTTCCCTCTTAATATGCTTCCTTCACAAGGACCATCAGGTCTATTTGACTGATATTTATGATATGTATGAAGGGTTCTTTGGTGTCTGGGATTCAAATTTATTCAGATGGGGTCACCAGGTTAAATAGGGTGGGACCAGGGACATAACTATATGTCTCTATAGTAATTCTTAAAATGTCTTCTCAAGAGAGTTTGGACTATTTAGCTTACATATAGTATGGAGGAATCATGAGGATCCTTTAGTGACTGAGATTCAGATTTGTTAAAATGAGGTGAACCTGTCAAGAAATGGCAGGCTATGGGGAGTTAACACTTTTGTGTCTAATAAAATCATCGAAATACCAAATTCATTAAAACATCTACCTTGGAACCACCTGACTGATTGGTCTGACATACATGTATTGTGTTTTGGGTCCATGGATAATTGGGCTTCAAACATGTTTAAATGGTTTTAGAAAAAGGCGCTTGTGAGATTGGAAATTTCCAACAATTGAGAAAGTTTGAGGTGTCGGTTGTGAAATTCCAACCTAAGACTTGGGAGTCTGGATCCCGGTCGGGAGGGGACTTGTTGAGCTGGAGGAGGGGGGTGATCAGTAGTGTACAGTTGGCAATTTCAAGGTGGATTTTTACCAAGCTACATACTTGAAGTCTCTCTAGCCACATATCCTGTTTAAATCTACTTCTTTTAAAGTGATTATGAAAAGTGCTGACTGTTTTGGTCTCCAGAGTCCCAGTCTTATCAGTCTTTGCAGTCTGGTGAGCGACCCCACAGTCATTGACTGTCTTGTTATTTTTACGGCAGTAACACTGCTAGTAGACATCTTTTTATTGTAAACAGAATACCACATGGTCCCATCAACAACATTTGTTACAAATGATTTCATTGGTTCTCAATGAACGCCCACCCAATCAGAATTGATTTAATATAGCATGGTCACTCTCGATGTGCATGAATACGCACCATGTCAAATAATAAAGTTATACCTCTTGCGTTGTAAATTATATTGACCTCACGTCACCTCAGTCTGTTACGATCTGTATTCTGCAAGGCAATGTTGTGGATCGGATTGTGGGTTTTGCATGCAAACATCGTGTATTGCAATAGGCTGATATTGCGTAATCATACTGCGATGCCGCTTAAATCGTGCCCTGCATCAGAGAATTGGGAGGAACACATGGAGCCACCCCTCCCCCCAAAAATTCCAGGATTCCCCACCCCAAGTTGACACAACTTCAACATTACTTACTGAGAATATCAATACTAGGTCTACATGTATCAATGCTCAAATGAAATTTCCTAAAATTTAAATGTTCATCATTCACATAAACTATAATTGGTTGCACCCCAGCCCTAACAGCACCTGGGTTACACCCCCTCCCAAATTAACAATGAACATGGGCTATAATATGGTATATGTACCAGCACCACTACCATGTACAGGGGCCAGTCAGACTTCTCTCTTATATACCATCATGCCAACACCATGTTTAAAGTATATTTATAATTTTATAGATTATAATGGTGTTCTTATTCACTACAATAGTTTTATAATAAATGGGCTCAAGATAATGACAAGATTGTGTTGCCTGATTCTTATTGGATCATAGAATGGTGTTGTTCAGGTGTAAATTGAACTTCATCCATACAGTAATGCCCTAAGTAATCGACTCCATAACCACAGCAGAATTATGGGTAACTTTTCAGAATTTAGTCGGAAATATGGCTTGTTGCCATTCATCGGAAAGCTCTCGGGGATTGAATATCAATACAAGATTATTTCAACCACCGGTCCAGAATTATTTAAGCAATATTGTCCTACTTTCACTGCCACCTACCCACTAAGGTAACCAGACCACCATCTTTGGAAAGTTTTGATTCCCACCACTTCTAACATTAAAGGAATATTATTCTGAAAATGTGTTAGTATTTTCTTTCAATACACCTATATTATATAATTAAAACGGGGGGGGGGGGGGGGGGGGGGGGGGGGGGGGGGGGGGTTAGTACAAAATTTGCAGGAAGGTATGCCGTTTTTTTTGCATCTGGCATTTTCTGGGACCCACCACCCCCAAACCTGCAAAAAAAAAATCGCATAAAACTCTACTGATATCACTCATATGACTGGGAATTATCTCAATTAGTTCAAATAACAGTTTTATAAATTGCTGATCATCTGTAAACCTAGGTCATTGTGCAGAATACACAAAATTTCATAATTTCTAACTATTTCCTGATTAGTCTGTCAACCAGCTCATTATCTAACATATTCCATACCACTTATGTTAGTCTGCTGGAGCAACTTCTATTATACTAAACTAGCTGAAACAGGTTCCCTTTGGGAACCTATATTCAGCATCGGAGATACCTGTGGCCCCCTTTGTGGGACTTCACATACATTTTTATCTTAGACATAGCCTTCATTTAGCAGTGGCCCCTTTGTGCGCTTCAAACACATTTGGTCATTGAAACATTTTGATATATATATATTGTTTTAATATATTTTTTTTAAAGATTGAATTCCTTGCTCAATATAACAAAACCAATTTTTTTTTTTTTTTTTTTAATTAAATTTTGTGAAAAACTAACACCATTAGAACATCCGCCAGGGTACCCCGAGTCACCACACCAAATTTGGTTGAACTCGGTCCAGGGGTCTGAGAGTAAAATCCAGACAGATCCTACTCGTTTATATATATATAGATGACAAGCAGTCACAGCACTATACCAGACTTGGATACGTTCGGTCTTGTGAGAGATCATCTGAGTTGAAAGACATGCAAATAATTCACTGATTGGCTTGATGCACTGATGACAGATATTTTCTACCCATTGATAGTCACATTAATGTTTGAGACAGTTGCTCGCTCTTTTTATATGCACACAATGATCTAGGCATTAGTTACATCAGGACAAGTATACTTATATATGCAAACTTAGGTCATTGTACAGGATACACACAATTCCATAATTTCTAACCATTTCCCGATTTGTCTATCAACCAGCCCATTATCTAGCATTATGCCTTAACACTTTTGTTAGTCTACTGTTATAATAAATGACAAACAGTCACTATGCCGGACTTGGATATTTTAGGTGTTGTGAGAGTAACAGATCATATGAGTTGATAGACATGCAAATATTTCACTGATTGGCTTCATTCACTGATGAACAGTGTGATCACAGTTATATTCTAGCCTAGTCATATTAATGTTTGAGACAGTTGCTCGCTCTTTTTCATGCACACAATTATCTTGGCTTTAGTTACATCAAGACAAGTTTATTTATTTCAATTTTCATTTCTCGAATCTACTTCCCCCCCCCCAAATAAATACTTGCCCTTTCAATCAAACCTACTGTAAGTTCATTCTCTCATATTTCTCTTCATAGAAGATCATTATTTTTATATGACAACTTGTCCATATTATCAAATCACTAAATAGTATTGTTGTTTAAAGGTCACATATTTCCGACCTATTTCGTTTCAATCCCGGAAAGTTTTAATTAGCAGAATTTATTACCTGCTATCTTTCAGTGCAATTAACAGCAAGTTATCACATATTCCTTACAGTACACTGAGAGCTTTCCGATGAATGGCAACAAGCCTTATTTCCGACTAAATCCTGAAAAATTACCCATAATTCTGATGTGGTTAAGGAGTCGATTATTTAGGGCATTACTGTAAGGGGGACTTAATTGTATATGTTATTAATTTGTTGTTTCCATATTGGCTGAGTTATGAGGGCGAGGTCTGTAGTATTGGCCTGAGGCCGCAGGCCGAAGGCTAATTGCGGCCTCAGGCTAATACGACAGACCGAGGCCTCATAACTCGGTCAATGTGGAAACAACCAATTAATAAGTATTTTATTAATTAGCAACAATGGCAATAATTGTTTCACAGGATGAATATATTAACATAGATATACCATTGTGTGTTTTATTAAATTAACAATTATTCCAACAATTTTTATTCTTGTGAACTTTGTGAAGAACTTGCAGCGATTTCACAGTACTCTCAGTTTCCACTGGGAATGATATTGATACGGATACATGTAGTTCATCCACGTACATGTATATTTACTCCCAAAAAACAGTGACTGTCCGTAATTCATCCGAAATCAACTGCAATCTATCTTCCGTCGACCCAATATTCTTTGCGGATCGAGCTAATTACGTATGACGTCATTTACGTTACCTTGACTTATTGGCCGCGTTTTCTACTTATTGGCCGACTTTTTGTTACTTATTGGCCGCGTTTTCTACTTATTGGCCGACTTTTTGTTACTTATGATGCGGGCAGCGTTCTACTTATTGCGGCCGATAACCTATAGCTAATTAATAATATTAATTAAACCATTGCTAAGACTAAACACTATCTAGAATGGTCATGACTCTCTTAGTTTCTGTTTCCTATTATATTCGCTGTATCCATCTGTTGTGGTGAAATTTGGAGTTTATGTTACGGGAAATCATGCTCACTGTTATATATAGTCTGGTGGTTACACAAGATCACATTATCAATATTATAACATAATTATAGTTGATGATCATACTTACGTTTGATTCAAAGTTTCACACTCGTTCACCGACAGGCATGCCCAGGTAGTAAATTCAACAATCAGCTTGGTGCTAGCCAAGTTGGTTGAATTCATGATCTGTGCATCCCTGGATGTGAATGATTGGGAATCTGTTATCAAGTGAATGTCTCAATCCTGAATCATGATTAGAATTCATGCACTGAGAGTGTCTTTGTGGTGAGTCTATGAAGGGATGGGGGATCTTTCATATTGAAGATTTCATTTATCGATGACGTAACATCTGGGAATACCATTTAGTCCAATTTGGTCAGTCACACCTCTAGATAGTACATGTACATATATATGCTATAAAATGAACTTGAGTTTTATTATTTCTTTGAAATCCAATGACAGTCAATAATAATATGATATTTTTATATTTTCAGACGCATAACAATGGCAGTTCTTGGCTTCCAGCTGGTCTTCAGTTTAGTAATGTTCAGCTTTCTGCACAAGCTGGCTCCATTTTACTCCTTCGCAAGATGGCTCCTTTGCAAAAGCCTATGCCGATTTCTCCATCCGTCGGAAGATGAACTCAAAGCTATGGCAGGAATTCCTCAAGGTGGAGGGAAAGGCAAAGGAAAACGGAACGAATGGAAGAAGCAGCCCAACGGAACCAAAACTGAATCTTTTACAATTCCACGAAGCACACCTATAGAGTTGAGCACTGCTCCTGTGGAAGCCTTAGATGTCGTTCAGTTACATTTCTTCACAGATTTCAAATGGCTCATGGACTTTTGCTTCAGTGCAAGCATTGTATACATTCTCACAGAAACATATTTGACTATGTTTCCTGGAAGGAACGAATTCAACATCAGCATACTGTGGTGCCTGTTAGCTATATGGTTCTGTATAAGGGTGCTCATCTCACAAACGGCTGTTTATTTTCGGACAGAAGATGGCGGCGAAAGGATTCTGTGTATCACTTTTGGTTTCTTTTATCTGGTTGCGGCAATGGGCATTCTAATAGTTGATGACAACATGCTAGAACTTGGATTAAATGCTGGCTATGACAATTTTTCAGGAAATGCGATATCATTTCTCGAACAGCAAGGGATCGAATCACACGGACCAGTTTCTCTACTCACATTCAAGATAGTTCTTGCCTTCATCTCATCATTTATCGGGGCTTTACTGACATTTTCTGGGCTAAGATATGCTAAATTACATTTGGATGCATTGAGATACAGCAGCGACAACAAACCATTGCAAGCTCTTCTACAGCTCAACCTTCTACTACCATTATTAATAGTGTTACTGTGGGTGAAACCACTCGGGCGAGACATTGTTTGTGGAAAGAATTGGCAAGTTGTCAAAGCACTGATGGACGAGAAAAAGTTTGAGTCTGTAAGGCTGCTCATATTCGTCATTCTCATACTTCTAAGACTTGTTCTATTCAGAACGCACATGCAAGCACATCTTAACCTAGCTTACGAAAAAGTAAAAGACCTGAGAAAAGAAAGTGGTCGCATCAGCAATGAAGAATTGCAGCACATGGTTGCCAGTGTTTTCTACTATCTATGTGTTGTTGCACTGCAGTATATCACTCCAGTGCTATTCCTGACATTTCTTGTTATGCTTCTGAAGACACTCGGTGATTACTCTTGGACAGATTTCCTCGGAGACACTTTCAGCCAGAAATGGCTATCTCAGATATCTTTCCCTGTAGCTAACATCACTAGCCAATCTTCTGATTCGTTTAATATCACAGGAGACAGTATCTCAGAAGCAACCGCTCAGTTAACATGGGCTATGGGAAACATGCGGAACATTTTCACCTTCACCTGGTATCGGGGAATTTTGTCCTACCTTACATGGTGGTCTTGTGCAGCCTGGTTTACGTCAACAGCATTTGGTCTCGCTTACTATGGAAAACTAAGTGCTGCTTAGTTACTAATAATGAATTTTTTCTTTAGCGTCATTTTCCTCCTTTTAATTTTCAAGCAAGAATGCTGCAAGATAACACCTCATTTTACTTTATTATTGATTATTTACAGTCAAGTCTGAGTTTAGTGTGCCTGTCATTTGCAGAATGAGGTCCCCAGAGGGTGAATTTAATGACGCTATCCCACATAGTGGGCTAGCATCACCAAATTCACCCTTTTGGGAACTCGTTCAGCATGGCCTCATCCCAAATGGTGAATATTGTGATGTACACCCATTGGGAACATCGATTATACAATGTGTCATCTGCCAATTTGGGTATATAGAGAAACTAAGCTAAAAAAGAAATAGAATCTATGTGAAGAAGTTTCTATAGAAATTTGATAATAAACTTTCCAGAGAAGATGAGCACTAAGCAGAATGAGGTCCCCAGAAGGTGAATTTAGTGATGCTAGCCTGCTATGCGGGATAGCATCACTAAAATCACCCTCTGGGGACCTCATTCGTCAAATGACAGGCACACTAAACTCAGGATTATTTGCGGTCTATTTATCACAGATTCCTGACATAATCAAATTTTGAATGGAGTATTTAGATCTTCGTATAAATAGTCCAGTTTTTTCTATTTCTAATGTTGTAAATATTGGATTAATGATCATTAGGTTAAACAAATTTTAGTCAAAGTTAACATCTGTCGTTCACATCATCAGAAATTATTAATAATTACAGATATAATTGAATTCTCTTACTCGTAATTTTTATGTCACTACCGGTAAGTCAATTCTCCTTTCAATATTACCCACACGCTACAACTATTTTTGATATACTATCTTGTTTGATAATGATTCATGTGTGGTTTTTAGCTCACCTGAGATGAAGTCTCTGGTCGAGCTATAGTCATCACTCCTCGTCTGTCCGTCTGTATTCCATCTGTCCATCCATCAACAATTCTTTAAACATCTTCTCCTGAACCGAATTGTTTCATAATTGGTGTGGATGGTCCTAAGGTGACTCACATTCAAATTTGTTCAAATGAGGTCACTGGGTCAAATAGTTGCGAAGACAGGGCCATAACTATTTCCCTCCGTTGTAATTCTTAAAACGACTTCTTCTTAGGTACCATTGGGTCGAACAGGTTTATATTTGGTATGAACAGTCCTTGGGTGACTGGGGTTCAGATTTGTCCAAATGAGGTCACTGGGTCAAATGTGTGTGGAGCCAGGGACATTTTTATTTTTATTTAACTCCTTGTTCAATTTAACCAAAACAAAAAACAAAAACCAAAATTCAAACAAAGACCCTCTACATATGTCCCTGTTAGAACTACTTGCTTCAAAGTTATTTGATAAGTACTGACTATTGTAGTCTTCAGAGTCCCAGTCTTCTCTGCCTTTAAAGTCTGGTGAGCGACGTCAGTCATTCACTGTCTTGTTGATTGAAAATATCCCTTTTTGATCATTTGTATTGTGTGACATTAAAATGATACAAAATTATTTTGCCCATACAGTCAAAAGAGATGCTGTACATAAAATGAATTAACTGTGGCTGCACTCATTGCTTCAACCATTTTCCATGTTTGATTAGATAAATTTGATTGTCAATCGGGGCTGCCAGTGGTTCATTACATATACATGTATGAGTTTAAATAGTTTAAACATTTGCCTCTATATTCTTCTATAATGAAGGATGTTGAACAGTTGATGCATACAATAGGTCTTGACTAAATCACATACTCAGACTCAGTATACCATCTACAATCTACTGTAAACGATAAAAGATAGTTATTAAATAACACTTATTACATGTACATGAGTAGCTAAGAACTTATTGAACATAAATTTACATTATTACCTTAGCTGTTGCCAAATCTAAAGATTGCTGCCATTTTATAGAAGGATGTTGAGCACCTCCACACAAACAGATTGCTCAACATGACAGGTCTCATTTCATGAGGCAGTCACATTACAAGTGGGCGAAGTGACCTTGTATTGCTCAAGATTCACATCTTTGTGCGAGATTTGAACAGACTGTAGAGTCTCATGAGGCCAAGCCACTGCAGAGAAATTTAATACTCCACCTGCGGGTGTCAAATTCTCCTTGCTGTGTTGACAGCGCTACAACGCTCTAACCACTAGACCACCAAGCTCCCATAGAATATATTTAGTCAGTGATTTTAGTCAGACCGAGATATGATCAGTTGTAGTATAGAAGGCGGTGTAGATGATTCAACTGTATGAATTTTACATTATAGATTTGTTGTGTGTGATGTGGTTATCACTTTGCCTGTGATGCGTTGACTAGGCTATATCGTTTACACATTATGATGTGTGTTGCATTATGTGGTTTCTGAACATTGCCATCCTATCATTCTCATTCTCAAATCAATCAATCTTAATATTTGCATTTGCTGAATTTGTAATATATACAGTAATGCCCTAAGTAATCGACTCCTTAAACACAGCAGAATTATGGGTAACTTTTCAGGATTTAGTCGGAAATATGGCTTGTTGCCATTCATCGGAAAGCTCTCGGGGAGAGCTTTCCGATGAATGGCAACGAGCCATATTTCCGACTAAATCCTAAAAAGTTACCCATAATTCTGCTGTGTTTTAGGAGTCGATTACTTAGGGCATTACTGTATGTGAAGGATTCTGTTTTAAACAGAGTTACAATTAAAGATGGTCTATCTCTTCTTGTCCCCAATTACAACATATTTTTACAAATCCCCATTTCAAGACTACAAATAGCTATTTTGTGAATAAAATACAGATAAACTAAAGATGGGGTATATAAACACCTCAAAAAGAAAACCCCCCCTAATATATTTGGTAATATTTTATGAGATATTGGATGGATTTTGACGAAACTTTACGCAAATGTTTAGTGGTAACTGAGACACAACCTGTGCGAGGCACCATCCTGTGTGTTATGTTATGGCCGGCTGAGCACCAATTGAATGGAAGAGGGGTGCTTTTCAAAAGTTGCAAAACACTGATGTAGAGTAGACAGTCACTGCAGTGTTCCATTGTTCACTCCAGTTGTTACTGGCTGTAAATGTGGTCTAAAAGTGACACTGTGAGTCCACGATAACATGCGTGTCATATTGGGGACACAATATGCCCACTGCATGCCCAGGCCATTCAGACTAAACACATTCCTTTGGAATGACACCTTGAAGTTTCATGCCGCGAGCAGCACAGAGTTATTGAAATAAGTCTCTTTGAAGCCATATTTCAGTAAACCATGTTTCCTACCATGTAGGCCATTGGTACCAACAGATAAGAATGTTCCAAGCCCGTGCAAGAAGTGGTGGACCAAGGCACAGCCGAATGACTGTGATCATACTACCTGTGTTTTTGCAACTTTTGAAAAGTGCCCCTCTTCCATTCAATTCATGCTCACTCAGCCATATCTCACCGTGCTTAGTACACTTGATGTCTCTGGTACCACGGATCATTTGTGGAAAGTTTCATAAAAATCCATCCAATATCTCATAAAATATTACCGAATATATTAGGGGGGGGGGGGGTCTTTCTTTTTTTGATGTGTTTATTTGTCTATAAAGGCATATTAAAGTGGTCTATTTCGATCGTAATTCACGGTAAATCTCTTAGCTGATCTGCAGTTTTCCTTGACTGAGGATGGTAACAAGTTAGAGTGCTCTCTCGTGGTACACTCTGAACGTTTTTGCACAGATTTCTGTTCTTAAAATATCCCCATACTACTGTCCCACGAATGTCAAAAGAAATTATAATTAGAATTGATATTAATTGATAGAAGCTTTCCCGGACAGGTGTCCTCGATTCATATCTATTATATTTTACCATGGAATTTATGCTTGTTGCGAAGAGATAAACCGTCTTTAAATTATATTCATTTCCCCTGTCCTTAGCCAAGGTTCAAATGTCAGGAGGTAGGTAATTTTCCCCCAAATAAACATTTTGGAGGACAATAAAATTCACTGGTGTCCATCCGTTTGTTTGTGCATCCATCGCAAATGGTTTACATATGCTATCTTCAGTAATAATTAATTAAATTAAACAATGTTTGGTATATAAGCTTATCAGAGTTATGGCCCTTGTAGGACATAGTTCTTCCTGTCTCCTGTGACAAGTACAATTTTCAGAACATTTCGAGCTTTGCATTTAGATTATAATTAACTTATATCATCCCACTTTTTATATATATGTGGGCTTACTAGCACACAATACAGGTCAAGTTCAAATTTGAGTTCTGCACGCCAATTTTCACCAGAGCTATAGCCTTTTGTTGAAATTACCATGGGTATATTTTGCCATTCCCTAGCGATGCTCTTGTTATATGCACCTAATTAGTTTGATTATACAGGCAGATTTCAACAGATATTTGTCAAAAATTTGTATTGATTGTAATTTTGATGTCATTTAGATTTTATAACTTATCCCAGTGTTTCCCTTGAACCAATTCTGTGTTCCTCTTATCCCAAAGTTTTCCAGATTGTGATATTGTATTTTCTTTAATAAAGATCTGAAATTTTGTAAATAATTGTTATAATTATTTGTGAGCCATTGTGTCCTGATATGTAGGCATCCACAAGTGTCTATAGTAAACATTGTTAAAGGCCCACTTAATTTTCGAATCACCAGATCACATTATATACAATATATTCCATATTATATACCATTTGAAAGAGTTAGCTCCAAAACAATGTATTATCAACTTATTCGGTGTAATAAACTGAGAACATAGGTTTTTTTGAGATACTGACTTGTGTTCTGTGCTCAAGTTTCATATTTTCAATGGAAGGGGAATAAGATATAGAGTTACTCCCCTTCCGATTTTAGTTTGAATTCTGTTGCATTCTGGGAGCCATAACGGGGGAAATATTTCTATGATTTCAGTTGTTTTCTATTTCTATATATGGCCATCTTCTGAGACACAAACGTTTGAAATGGTGATGAATTATATAGAGAGTAATAATCAATTTGTTTAGATAATTATGTTAAATAATTCACGAGAGGCCAGAGGCGTCGGTAAGAAACTAGTGCGCATTAGCGCATGAGTTTCTTACCTAGACTTCACTCGCCTCGAGTGAATTATTTAAAATAATTCTTGGAACTAATTTATTACTCTATTTATTACACTTCTACATCAATTTGGTTCACCAAATATGAATAAAACACCCAGAATTAATGCATGAAAGTCACGATGTGGAGAAAGATCAACCATCGAAAATTCAGTCTAGATCAGTATTAAGCGAGAAATGACATAATTCACTAGTGACATTACCATTTTTAATTCACAGCGTTTTCAATGGAAAATGCACATAGGAGTGTAATAAAGTATTTTAATCATATTTTATGGCATAGATTGTTATTAAAACAGTATATCAAGGCACTATAAGAAAATAATCAGTGACTTTAATTGCTTCATAACTCATAAGTATAATTAATTGATATTATCTATTGATGTTGTTTAGAGTTCACTTTGTCAATGGCTCTAAAGACATTCAAAGTGGGTCATGCGAAATAAAATAAAAGTATGTAAACAATCATCAAGTGTATGAAAAAATTCTTATTTTCATTATTAATAACACTCCTTATAAAATGAGATTTTGCATATCAATACCATTGTTATGTAAATGATGGAATTACTGATAAAAGTCCAATTAGTCCAATAAGATACCAAAGTTTAATCAAAACTTAATGGTAAACATTGAAAAATGGTCAAAGCCTTGACAATTATTCTGAAAATCATATACAGACTAAAATATATGAACTTACAACATGATTAGGGATATTTGTTGATAAATGACTAACAGTTTTGTTAGCTTAACTTGACGAGGTCAAGTGTGAGATATTGCCATGGGTTGGTGTCTGTCATTTGCCCATCCAACTATTTCCTTTGACACACGTACCCTACAGGCCTCATCAACAAACATAGTTTCACACCGTACGTAACCATGTTGCAACAGGTTACGTTATGAACATGCCCCTCCTCCTTCATGAATTCAAGATGGCTGCCTGAGATAGAAAATTAAGCAATATCTGAGATTGAATTTGACAGGTGATTTTTTGGGCTGACTTTTTGTACACTGCCATCCCTTTGAGTGGCATTTCTTATATGTTTTGCTACATTGTGTGAAATATGGTATGTTTGTTAGTAAATCTACACTTTAAAATTTCATTTCAATTGGTAGAATACTTGCTTGATGATATTTGAATCACACTGCGATGATACTTTTAAATGAAAGTGTCAATGACACTGCAGCTCAACTTGGAAAGGGAATAATTTCATGTGTTACAGTCAATGGAGTGATTAGGAATGTGGAAAGTTGAAAGGCCTAGTTATGCAAAGAGTGAAATCCGAGATGGCCACTGGCAGCCATGTTTTTTTGCCGAATGACCCCAAAATTACTCGTTCTCATCTAGATGTCAATGTCAACAGCCATGACAAATCTCATAATGATCCGACAAAAGGTACGACCTGTAGCCCGTGCCAAAGGATTTAGTCATGCAAAGAGTAAAGTCCAAGATGGCTGCTGGTGGCCATGTTTATTGGCCCAATGACCCCAAAATGGCTCGTTCCCATCTACATGTCATTGTTAACATCCATGACAAATGTCATGAAGATCCGACCAAAGCTACGACCTGTAGCCCGTGCAGAAGGATATAGTCTGCAAAGAGTAAAATCCAGATGGCTGCTGGTGGCCATGTTTATTGGCCCAATGACCCCAAAATGGCTCGTTCCCATCTACATGTCATTGTTAACATCCATGACAAATGTCATGAAGATCCGACCAAAGCTACGACCTGTAGCCCGTGCAGAAGGATATAGTCTGCAAAGAGTAAAATCCAGATGGCTGCTGGCGGCCATGTTTTGGCCGAACGACCCCAAAATGACTCGTTCCCATCTACATGTCAATATTAACATCCATGACAAATTTCATGATGATCAGACGAACAGTACGACCTGTAGCCCGTGCTAATGGATTGAATTTTGAAATCCAAGATGGCCACTGGCGGCCATGTTTTTTGGCCGAATGACCCCAAAATAACTCGTTCCCATCTACATGTCAATGTCAACATTTCATAATGATCCGACCAAAGGTACAACCTGTAGCCCATGCTAAAGGAAATTGTTGACGAGTCACGCACACACACACACGGACGACGGATACCAAGCCATGGCAATAGCTCAAACTTTACAAAGTAAAGTTGAGCTAATAAATAACGACAAGTTACCAGCTGGTTACTTTTATGGAAAATTTCGACAAGAAAATTTACAAGTTTCGACAAGAAAAGAGTTATCGGAATTTTCTATCAAACCATTCATTTCTCCCATCTCCCATTTGCCCATCTAAATTAACAAGTGACTTGCTGCTAATTTTGGGTTCAATCTAAATGATATCAACAGTTGTGTGTACAAATTATTAGTCGGTGAGAAAAAACAAGGATACTTGCCTTATTTTGTGTCGAACTGGGTTAAATTCATTCATATATGGTACGGAGAATACCGAGGGTTGCCAAATAGAAGTGCGTGGGCGGATGTGCTGACCTCAAATGTGGAGCTGTTTGTAGGTCATGATTCCAGACTACACCAAACTTCATTAAAAACATGGCTGCCATTGTGGATTTCACAATTTAATACATCGGCACAACCTGGAGCCCACATTTATTGGAGGACTGTTTTGAAAATTTACAGGCATGTAAATCACCTATAGATGGGAGCTATTGAATTTGAAAGATTTTCAATGATGGCTGCTAGCAGCCATCTTGGATTTTACTCTTTGCATGACTAAATGCATTGGCACACCCTACAGACCACATCCCTCATTCGATCGTGACCATATGGATCTTCCTTATTGACCACTAGATTAGAGCCATAAAAAATTTCTGAATTTTATTAAAAACATGACCACCAGTAGCCATTTTTAGCTCAATTTTACTTTGTAAAGTTTGAGCTATTGCCATGGCTTTGTCGTCTGTGTGTGCGTGATTCGTCAACAATACAGGATACAGGTCGGATCATTATGAAATTTGTCATAGCTGTTGACATCAACATTTAGACCGGAATGATTCATTTTGGGGTCATTCGGAAAAAAAACATTACAAAATTCAATCCATTAGCATGGGCTACAGGCCGTACTGTTCGTCTGATCGTCATGAAATTTGTCATGGATGTTAATATTGACATGTAGATGGGAACGAGTAATTTTGGGGTCATTCGGCCAAAAAACATGGCCACCGGCAGCCATCTTAGATTTTACTCTTTGCATGACTAAATCCTTTGACACAGGCTACAGGTCGTACCTTTTGTCGGATCATCATAAAATTTGTCATGGATGTTAACAATGACATGTAGATGGGAACGAGTTATTTTTGGGTCATTCAGGCAAAAAACATGGCTGCCAGCAGCCATCTTGGATTTTACTCTTTGTATGACTAAATCCTTTAGCACGGGCTGCAGGTCGTACCTTTAGTCTGATCATCATAAAATTTGTCATGGCTGTTGAAATTGGAACGTAGATGGGAAAGAGTTATTTTGGGGTCATTCGGACAAAAAACATGGCCGCCAGTGGCCATATTTGATTTCAAAATTCAATGCATTAGCACGGGCTACAGGTCGTACTGTTCGTCTGATCATCATGAAATTTGTCATGGATGTTAATATTGACATGTAGATGGGAAAGATTAATTTTGGGGTCATTCGGCCAAAAAAACATGGCCACCAGCAGCCATCTTGGATTTTACTCTTTGTATGACTAAATCCTTTAGCACGGGTTACAGGTCGTACCTTTAGTCTGATCATCATAAAATTTGTCATGGATGTTAACAATGACATGTAGATCATAAGATGGGAACGAGTCATTTTGAGGTCATTCGGCCAAAATCCTGGCCGCCAGCAGCCATCTTGGATTTTGCTCTTTGTATGACTAAATCCTTTAGCACGGGCTATTGGTCGTACCTTTAGTTTAATCATCATAAATTTTGTCATGGATGTTTACAAAGTTGAGCTACAGTGTCATTGACACTTTCATTTATTTTACTCTTTGCATGATAAATCCTATGGCACACCGATTAGGGGTCTAACGATTAATTGCAATAGGGGGGGCCTACACATGTATCGTGATTATTTTAGAAGAATCGTATTGTGATATGTTTTAACGGATGCATCGCGATGCACTTATTCCTACAATTTGATTAAACAAGACAGTCAATGACTGTGGGTCGCTCACCAGACTGTAAAGACTGAGAAGACTGGGACTCTGAAGACTACAAGAGTCAGTATGTGACAATATCACTTATGACAAGTAGTTCTAAACATGGACATAGCTGGAGGTTTTCCGATGAGCAGGGCTCTTCAACTTGAAATTTCTAATTGCACACCACTGACAAATCTCCAACCTCTTACCTTTTAAAGAAGACAACCATACCACAGTACTAAGTTCACAAAAATCATTCTGCACATTCCTCTTAGGTTGAATTTTACAACTGGTACCAGTACTTCAAACATTTTTGAAAATTATTAAAACTAAAATTGTGGCCAATTTGGTCCAACAGTTTAACCTGAAGTAGGAACATATGGACTGTTGGTATAAAAACATACATGTTGGAAAATAAAACCAAACTATGAGAACAATTCTAACCTATCTTTTATGTGAACATCTAATCTACATCTAATATTATACCAGGCGTGAAATTTTCAACTGTTTTCATCAAAGTAGGGGGTCAAAACCCCACCCCCTCTACACTCCTTCCCCATTGACTCAAACATTGCCCCCACCCAGGCTGCCTAGAAATCAATATTATTATACCAGTACCAAACATGATTAGAGGAGAGTTAAATCTCTTAGCTCTGCCCCTATTAGAACAAATGTGAATCTCCACCTATAAGATCCATTCATCTAGTATTATCAATATACACCCCCCCCCCCAATATTCAATAGGATATGATTTCACCTGGATAAGTGGTGGTTAAGAAAATAATATTGGAACAGCCAAGTCTGTATTTGGTATGTCTGATCTTTGCAGAATGAGGTCACCAAAAGGTGAATTTAATGACACTATTCCTCAAGGTGGAATAGCATCAACGAATTCACCCTCTGGGGACCTCATTTCCTAAAAATGACCCCATTTGAACAAATCTGAACCCGGTCACCCAAGGCCCATCCATACCAAATATAAGCTAATATAGGCTTAATGGTTCTTGAGAAGAAATTATTTTAAGATTTACTATGGAGGGAAAGAGTTATGGCCATAGCTTTGCACCTATTTGATCTGATGAACTTATTTGAACAAATCTGATTGTGAGTCACCTAGGGAACATGCACACTGAAATATATAAACATATTTGGTCGTTAATATGGACAAGAAAACAAATGTTGATCGACGGATGGATAGACATCCCAACAGACAAACGGATGGGGAAGGACCGCCTGACAGACAGAAGACAAATTCAATCCAATATACCCCCCCCCCAATGTTTCTTTGAAAAATCAGGGTATGATTTCTTCCGGATAAGAAAATAATATGCCAGCCAAGTCTGAATATAGTGTGTCTGATATTTGCAGAATGAGGTCCCCAGAAGGTGAATTTAATGACAATATTCTGCAAGGCGGGCTAGCATCATCAGATTCATCCTCAGTCTGATTAGGCCTCACCAGCCATGGGAAACCTAGGAACAGATTGAAGTTCTACAGTTGAAGTTTGTAATGCACACCCATTGAGCACCTCAATTATGCATTTTATCTCTGCAAATTAGGGGGACATAGAAACTGAACAAGTCAAAAATTAACTAAAACAAAACAATACTTAAGATACTTCCAAGAAGATGATGCCTAAGCAGAATTAGGTCCATGGAGGGTGTATTTGGTGATGCTAGCCTGCAGTACATGGTAGCAACACTAAATTCACCCTCTGGGGACCTCATTCTGCAAATGTCAGACACTAAATTCAGGGAGTTTGTTTAAAATTGCTAGCAGTTACAATGTTTACACAAGCTGCTAGATGACATATTATTCTAATCTAGATTAATGACCTGTGTCTCTCTCCATCTATCCACAAAGATATATCTGCAACAGGTTATAAGCTGGATATATGTTGGAAGGGATGTTGGTTGGGTGCAGGCCACTGCAGGGTGGTGGTGGGGGAAGGGGTGGGGTGGGTCTGGGCCATGTGGGAGGGGGATGGGTAATGGAATATTTCTGTAATTTCATTAAAGATTAAAGTTTCATAACTCTGCAGATGTTATAATGGGGTCACTTTTTTCAAATTTTCTAACATGTTTAAAAAATATTTTTTTTAGTTATGTTACTGGCTCTGCCCACATTCGACCCAGTGACCTCATTTGAACAATTCTGAATAACAGTCCCCCAAGGACCCTTTGTACCAAATATGAACCCATTCGGCCCAATGAAATTTGAGGGAAAGAGTTATGGCCCTGGCTTCGCAACTATTTGACCCAGTGACCTCATTTGAACAAATTCGAATGAGAGTCACCTAGGGAACATCCACACCAAATATGAACCCATTCGGTCCAATGGAATCCGAGGAGAAGATGTTCAAAGAATTGTTGATGGACGGACGGCACGACGGACGATGGACGGACGGACGAGGAGTGATGACTATAGCTCCACCGGAGACTTCGTCTCAGGTGAGCTAAAAACCAATTATAAATACTAAAATGAAAACAAATGATAGACCATTGATCAAGAGAAGGAAGCTCCCAGTTTTAATATTTACCCAATATTTATTATTTTATAACATAATATCATGGGGTGGTTTTTAACATTTAAATTTGATTATGAACTACCTGTAAAATTCAGTTCCGATAACATACACTTTTCAGATTTCTGATATATGTTACTGTAATACATTTTTTTGTCTTCCAACACATGTACACATATGGTGCACATAATGTCAACATCTTAATCTCATATCAGGTTCGCTCAAATGGGATTGGTTATTCAAGAAGGGGCACACTTTGCAGAATTAATACTCTGCCCTCAAATTAATTGAATTAAGAATGTGTATGTATGTCAATGTGAACACTTTAATTTTAATCTGAGTGTATAGTTCCAACTACTTATTTTGAAATAAATTTGACAAGCACTGGCTGTTGCAGTCTTCAGAGTCCCAGTATTCTGTCTTTACAGTCTGGTGAGCGACCCACAGTCATTGACTGTCTTGTTTAATCAAATTGTAGGAATAAGTGCATCGCGATGCATCTGTTAAAACATATCACAATACGATTCTTCTAAAATAATCACAATACATGTGTAGGCCCCCCCTATTGCAATTAATCGTTAGACCCCTAATCGGTGTGCCATAGGATTTATCATGCAAAGAGTAAAATAAATGAAAGTGTCAATGACACTGTAGCTCAACTTTGTAAACATCCATGACAAAATTTATGATGATTAAACTAAAGGTACGACCAATAGCCCGTGCTAAAGGATTTAGTCATACAAAGAGCAAAATCCAAGATGGCTGCTGGCGGCCAGGATTTTTGGCCGAATGACCTCAAAATGACTCGTTCCCATCTTATGATCTACATGTCATTGTTAACATCCATGACAAATTTTATGATGATCAGACTAAAGGTACGACCTGTAACCCGTGCTAAAGGATTTAGTCATACAAAGAGTAAAATCCAAGATGGCTGCTGGTGGCCATGTTTTTTTGGCCGAATGACCCCAAAATTAATCTTTCCCATCTACATGTCAATATTAACATCCATGACAAATTTCATGATGATCAGACGAACAGTACGACCTGTAGCCCGTGCTAATGCATTGAATTTTGAAATCAAATATGGCCACTGGCGGCAGAATTAATACTCTGCCCTCAAATTAATTGAATTAAGAATGTGCATGTATGTCAATGTGAACACTTTAATTTTAATCTGAGTGTATAGTTCCAACTACTTATTTTGAAATAAATTTGACAAGCACTGGCTGTTGCAGTCTTCAGAGTCCCAGTATTATGTCTTTACAGTCAGGGAGCGACTCTCCAGTCATTCTACAGTGATTGACTTTGTTTATGAAAAACATGGCTGACGGCATGACTAGATGCTTTGGTACACACTACAGATAGGATCCCTCATCCATACGTCACCTAACTTTCAATGGATCTTCAGAGTGACCACTAGATGGGAGCTGTCAAATGTTTATGAATTTCGTTAAAATAATATGGCTGCCACTAGTCATCTTGGATTGTACTCTGCCAAAGAGTACAATCCAAGATGACTAGTGGCAGCCATATTATTTTAACGAAATTCATAAACATTTGACTTTGCGTTACTAAATCCTTTTGCACACCCTATAGGCCACATCCCTCATCCGATCGTCACCAAACTTCATATGGATCTTCGGGGTGACCAATAGATGGGATCCATTAAATTTTCCTATTATCGTTAAAAACATTGCCGCCAGTGGCCATCTTGGATTTTACTCTTTGCATAACGAAATCCTTAGGCACATGTACATGTGGAAATTTTTACCTTTATGTTGCTCCATTAGCATACTACAGTCATTCAAACATAACCTATGATGACTGAGATACAGTAATGTCCTAAATAATTGACTCCTTAACCACAGCATAATTATGGGTTATTTTTCAGGATTTAGTCGGAAATTCCGATGAATGGCAACAAGCCACATTTCTGACTAAATCCTGAAAAATTACCCATAATGCTGCTGTGGTTAAGGAGTCGATTATTTAGGCCATCACTGTACAAAGATCCAAAGTTGGCATAGATCCATTCTCACTCTTTTATTTTGGAAGAAATAAATTTAAGAAATTTATTTTGGAAGAAATAAATTTAAGAAACCATTCCATAGGGATATAATTTTTGCCATGGTTGTTAATGGGCATACCAAAGATCATTCAGATCCAGCCTATGATGACGAAGATAGAGAGCTCCAAAGTTGTTATAAACGGATGGATGGAAGCCATTTCTATATCCCCGCCAAACTTCATTTACGAGGAATTATAGAACAATGATCTGAACACCTAAGAACGATCGGCAGATGTTAACCCATCCCTAGGCGATAGTAAATTACTATGATCGGAATCATAAATGAGAGTTTTGATGTTGAATTATAGAGTATACTGTTATGTACTATTATAGACAATGTACATAACACAAATTATTGGAATTTATGGGTCACTCGCATTTATATAAGAGAATGTACTGGAACAGGATCTGTAATGCTGCACCACCACAGCCTTGGGTTAAATGTGAAAAGGTGACCTGGACATGGAATACTTGGTCAAGAGATTCCAATTTAAGTTTACAATGATAATGTATCAAATTCTACCAACAACAGCCATCAAGATAAGACACTGCAATTCTGACCCATTAGTATCAATTATACAGCAGAGCTGTCAACAAATCACAGGCATTGTTTATGTTGAAGCTGGCATCTCTATTTAACCAATAACATTTATAATGACCTCAGATCATCTGTTGAGTTATGTTCTAGTCTACTGTTAACAGCATGTGATGTGTATTGTTGAAACTGTTTTTTAAATTAGATACCATAGCTTTCTTTATCTGCACATTGGCATAAGAGACATCAGAAAATAATATAGCCATATTAATAGCATGGGCATGGGATGGAATTGGTGAATTGGGTTTAATGTCGCTCCAAACAAATTTACCAGTACATAACACAATATTTTGGACCGATTTAAACCAAATTTGGTGTGGTGATTCGGGGTAACACTTGGCGGAGTTATAATGGTGTTAGTTTATTTTGTTAACTTTAAAACAAATATTTAATTTTTTAAGAGTGAATATTTGTCCGAAAAGGGCCGTAACTCAGTTAAAAATAGTCGGATCAAACCCATATTCAAACTCAATCTGTCTTTTGGGCTGAGAAATTCATATACAAAATTTGGTTCCGATCAGATAGAAAATGTTTGAGTTATCGCACCATGCGTAAAGTGTCTACGGACAGACAGACAGATGGAAGGATGGATGAACGACGAATGATCAATCTGGACATCGACACTATGTTTACCATACTATGGTATGGGTAAACATAAAAAGTTAATTCCTGTGACATATTACACTGTATCTCGGGGAAAGTTTACATGCATATTAAGTATATTAGTACTAAAGTGAGCTAATGCCGACCTGTATTTTACAATTTACTTCACAAAAATTGTGTCATTTCATTTCACATAGTATGACTTAATTGTTTATAATTGATTCAATTTTACAATATAATCTATAATTAAATTTAATAACTGATAGCCCTACACATATATTCAATGAAATCATAAAGTGACAAGACTACTGTTTCATCCTGAAGACATATCTAAACCCATATTGGTGGAGAGTTAAAACAAAAGATAATTTCTTTAATTTTATTCTTGTCATAATTTAAACATTTTTCATAAATTAATGTGTAGAATTATATAAAATTCTCTGTACAAACTGATGGTCCAAAAATATTGACTGAATGGTACATATTAAAGTGTCAAAGAGCTTTTAAAAATTGAATAAAACATGTAACTGTACTCAATGATGGGCAATAACATAGTATTGCCCTATAAATATTACTAGAGTATACCCAACTTCATCATACTTTCCATCCTAATCTTTATGAAATATGAAAATGTTAAAAAATGAAAGTGTCAATGATACTGTAGGGATAATTTCATGTGTTACAGTCAATGGGGCAATTAGGAATGCGGAAAATTTAAATGTCTAAGTAATACTAGATTATCAACATGAAGAGATTTATATAAAATAAAATCCAAGATGGCCGCTGGCAGCTATGTTTTCAAATGAATTTAAAAAACATTTGATAGCTCCCATCTAGTAGATCAATATCAAGATTGTGATGATCAGATGAGGGAAGTGCACTGTAGGGTGTGCCAAAGGATTTAGTCATGCAAAGAGTAAAATCCAAGATGACTGCCAGTGGCCATGATTTTTTGCCGAATTACCCCAAAATGACTTGTTCCCATCTGCATGTCAATGTCAACAGGCCCATGACAAATTTCACCAAAGGTACGACTTGTAGCCTGTGCCAAAGGATTTAGTCATGCAAAGAGTAAAATCCAAGATGGCTGCCAGCGGCCATGTTTCATGGCCGAATGACCCCAAAATGACTCATTTCCATCTACATATCAATGTTAACATCCACGATAAATTTCATGATGATCCGACCAAAGGTACGACCTGTAGCCCATGCCAAAGGATTTAGTCATGCAAAGAGTAAAATATAAGATGGCTGCCAGCGGGCCATGTTTTATGACCAGATGACCCCCAAAATGACTCATTCCAATCTACATGTTAATATTAACATCCATGATGATTAACATCCATGATGATCAGACGAACAGTACGACCTGTAGCCTGTGCTAATGGATTGAATTTGACAATGTTTTTTTGCCAAATGACCCCAAAATTACTCGTTCCCATCTACATGTCAATGTCAGCAGTTCTGACAAATTTCATAATGATCCGACCAAAGGTACGACCTGTAGCCCGTGCTAAAGGAAATTGTTGACAGATCACACATGCATATACGTACACACACACAGACGATGGTTACCAAGCCATGCCAATAGCTCAAACTTTACAAATTTGAGCCAAAAACTATACAAAGTTAAAGTTGAGCTAAAAAGTGTATTGATAATGACATATTTCTCACAGCAGTACAATTATGAGATAAATGTACCTATTGAGTTCAACTTCAGTATTCGAGCATGGAAACAGTTAGTGGATAAGCAATCTTGCTGCCGAGTTCCCAAACTGTTCTCATACTTGAATACCACTAGTCTAAAATGAAAGTGTCAATGACACTGTAGCTCAACTCATGTCTTAGTCAATGGAGCGATTAGGAATGCGGAAAGTTTAAATGTCTAAGTAATACCAGATTATCAACATGAAGAGATATACATAAATAAACTCCAAGATGGTTGCTGGTGGCTATGTTTTCGAATGAAATTCAAAAACATGTGATAGCTTCCATCTACTAGATCAATATCAAGATTAATATGAAGTTTGGTGATGATCGGCTGAGGGAAGTGGACTGTTGGGTGTGCCAAAGGATTTAGTCATGCAAAGAGTAAAATCCAAGGTGGCTGCCAGTGGACATGTTTTATGACCGAATGACCCCAAAATGACTCGTTCTCATCTACATGTCAATGTTAACAGCCATGACAAATTGCATGATGATCTGACCAAAGGTACGACCTGTAGCCCAGGCAAAAGGATTTAGTCATGCAAAGATTAGTGATTCAAAATACTGCAAACATTCCCTTAGGAGTTTACGGCATAACCATACCACTCCAAAACGGACTCCGGGAACAAATTTAGTAATTTTTTAAAAACAGTCTAAATTGGCACAAACTTCACAGGAGTGGCTAAAAACAACTATATATGCATTAGATATAGTATATAACACTTGACAGAAATTGGAAATACTTTCTTCCTAACTGAAATCCGCACATACATGTTTGTTGTTGAGAAATTTCCATCAAAAGAAGTAAATCCTGATTGGGGAGTTCTCTTGTCAAGAATATTTTGTTGAGAAATCATATATTCCACCACAGAACATGATTTATTTCCCATGTTTTTGGAGTGAGTGATTGAACTTTGAAATAAGACAACCATATATCACACAGTTGGGTTGACTAACGCTGTATCCATTATGAAGTTGGTTGTGGGCATCCTTTGAATATTCTCTTGGTTAATCCTGATTGAGATCTGGACATGGCTGGCTATGTTAAACTGTATGCTTGGCTGGTTGAAGGTACCTGACCATGTGTGACTTGTCAGTGTCACATATGTTTTTGGTGATGTTAATTCACATCGGATACCCTCACTTTAGAAAACTGAAATTAAGTAATTTTTTTAACCACAAAATGTTGATTTCTCAACAAAACATTTTTTATGGAGTTCTCCTGAATCAGGATACAATTAATTAATAGTATTGGAAATTATCTGACTGGTATGTCTGTATGTGAGCACAAAGTCACGTCTCGGTTGATAAGTAAGTGCCATATATTTTTAAAACCTACTACCAGTATAGTATTATTACTACATCTCATATATATTTTGAAGACCTCTGTCTGTCTGTCTGTTTGTCATTAATACAAATCTACGATTCTCGGAAACGGGTGGAGCTATCGACTTGAAATTTGCTATGTGAATGTATCTTGCCCCGGATACAAATTTTATCGGGTCGCTGAGCTCGTGCGACGCAAGCTTCGCGCAGACGAGATCTCGGAAACGGGTGGAGCTATCGACTTGAAGTTAGCCGTGTGAATGTATCTTGCCCCGGATACGAATTTTATCGGGTCGCCGAGCCCGTGCGACGCCAGCTTCGCGCATGCGCAGACGAGATCTCGGAAACAGGTGGAGCTATCGACTTGAAATTTGGTATGTGAATGTATCTTGCCCCGGATACGAATTTTATCGGGTCGCCGAGCCCGTGCGACGCCAGCTTCGCGCATGCGCAGATCAGATCTCGGAAACAGGTAGAGCTATTGGGCTGGGTAGAGCTATCGACTTGAAATTTGGTTTTTGAATAGCCCGGACAACGTCGGGCTCAAGCTTCACGCATGCGCAGACCAGATCTCGGAAACGGGTGGAGCTATCAATTTGAAATTTGGTTTTTGAATAGCCCGGACAACGTCGGGCTCATCGGCTAGTATGATATATTTTTAGTTGTTTTCTGTGAATTTTGTGACATTTTTTTTATATTCTCCTGCCAATTTAAAAATTTGGCAAACATGTCCCTGGAGACCATATCGTAGGTGGGCTTCTAAAATGTCGTATCTGCCATAAATCAAATTTTACAGGAGACACACAAAAAAATTGTTATCTCTGTAAATAGAATTGGTATCTACCAATAACGTTTCACAATAATCGGTATATCACAGTTGTTATAAAAGATAAACTTTCATATTCATCTCCTAGTTGATGAGAAAAATGTGAGTTTATGGTATTATACGATATTTTACATGATTTTAGAAGGAAAAAATTATAAATCTGTGAGATACAACATTTTTGTTTTGACCAATTCCACAGCTTTGATTAGACTCTGTCACTCAGGATAAGGAAGAAACACCCTCCAGTCAATCTTCTTCAAAACAATAGAATCAGAATTATCCTACCAGGAATGGTTTCGATAATAGAAATACATTTTAGAATTAACAAAAAAGTTTATGGGAAACCCAGATACAACATTTTAGAAGACAATATTTAGCGAAAAATGGCATTTATATTTGAAATATTGACAAGTTATCTGATAAAATTATGTAATTGAACCTAGGGCTTCACAGTGTTTCGGTATTTAGTCATATCCCGATATAATTTTTATATTGTGTAGTTGGTTTTGGAAAACAATGGATAGTCTGTATATCATGGGTGATGATATTCCAATTATTTAGTCGTTTAAAACAAAATCAAAATGGACAAAAACGTATGTATCTATACTATCTAAGTTGAAATGTGTTCCTATAAGCTAGGAGACAAAGGGACAGATGTTTAGGATCAAGCGGTACTAGTGTTTTTTGTTTTGCTGCAAAGGGTTGTATCAGTAATTGAATAGTGGCAATGCCTTCATTCATGTGCCTCATCAGTGTGTGTTGTCGGAAGTTCTGTAATAATATAAAGTTATTATACAATGTTGTGTACAGTCAGGGTTGGGGTAATTGTAATTTGTAATTGTAATTGAATGTAATTAATTACATTTTCCCAAGTAATTGGATGTAATTTGTTATTGAAGGTTTTTTCAATTACATGTAATTTGTAATTGAAGGTTTTTTCAATTACATGTAATTGAATGTAATTAATTACATCGAGAAAAGGGGTGTAATTTCAATTACATTTCCAATTACATTTCCAATTACATTCCAAAAATACAGACCAATATAACAAGTTAACACATCAGCATTTGTATCTGAAATGAGACATGACTATGATATGTTAATAGTACTGTACAGTACAGTAATGTGTTTTTCTTGTACTTTTCCAGGTTGTGGTGAAAAGTCATATTGGACGAGACACACAAAAGAAAAACATACTGTACACAACATTGTATAATTACATTTTTATTATCCATCTAAGTTTATAAAAAATTTGGGAATAAAACTTGTGGTCATTTTTGGTATTTGTTGGCACTTGATTCTCTATAAAAGGATCATCATAAAGCATGATTTGGAACAGTAAACATGGAAGTGAAAAAAACAAGACAGTCAATGACTGTGGGGTCGCTCACCAGACTGCAAAGACTGATAAGACTGGGACTCTGGAGACTAAAACAGTGAGCACTTTTCATAATCACTTTAAAAGAAGTAGATTTAAACAGGATATGTGGCTAGAGAGACTTCAAGTATGTAGCTTGGTAAAAAACCACCTTGAAATTGCCAACTGTACACTACTGATCACCCCCCTCCTCCAGCTCAACAAGTCCCCTCCCGACAGGGATCCAGACTCCCAAGTCTTAGGTTGGAATTTCACAACCGACACCTCAAACTTTCTCAATTGTTGGAAATTTCCAATCTCACAAGCGCCTTTTTCTAAAACCATTTAAACACGTTTGAAGCCCAATTATCCATGGACCCAAAACACAATACATGTATGTCAGACCAAACAGTCAGGTGGTTCCAAGGTAGATGTTTTAATGAATTTGGTATTTCTATGATTTTATTGGACACAAAAGTGTTAACTCCCCATAGACTGCCATTTCTTGACAGGTTGACCTCATTTTAACAAATCTGTATCTCAGTCACTAAAGGATCTTCCTGATTCCTCCATACTATATGTAAGCTAAATAGTCCAAAATCCCTTGAGAAGACATTTTAAGAATTACTATAGAGACATATAGTTATGTCCCTGGTCCCACCCTTTTAACCTGGTGACCCCATCTGAATAAATTTGAATCCCAGACACCAAAGAAATCTTCATACATATCATAAATATCAGTCAAATAGACCTGATGGTCCTTGTGAAGGAAGCATATTAAGAGGGAAACTGTCCTTCGCTTGGCCCCTATTTGACCAGGTGACCCCATTAAAAAAATCTGAATTGCAGTCAAGGAAGAACATTCCATTCTATATAAGCCAACTAGTTCTTGCAAACATATTTTAAGAATTACTATGTAGTGAAATAGTTAAGTCTCTTGCTCTGCCCTTATTTGACTTTGTGATCCCATTTTCACAAATCTGATAAGGATAAAAATTAAGTTCCCCAGTTGAAGTTGGTGATATTCACCCATTGGGCACCTCATTTATGAATTTTATCTTCTACAAATTAGGGGATATAGAAACTTCCTAGAAGGGAAATTTAACTAACAACAATGTAAATTTGATACTATAGATACTTCCCAGAAGATGAGGCCTAAGCAGAATGAGGTCGCCAGAGGGTGAATTTGGTGATGCTAGCCTGCTGTGCCGGATAGCATCACAAAAAGCATGTCTGTTCCTACATTGTGTATGCCTGGCCTCAAGCAACACAATGTATTATACAACAAGCCTTGAAATAGTGTGATAGTGTGTCTGTCATTTGCAGAGTGAGGTCCCCCAGAGGGTGAATTTAGTGACGCTAAATTCACCCTCTGGGGACCTCATTCTGATAAAGTCCTCAACTGCTATGGAAGACCTAGAATAAAATTGAATTTCCCCAGTTGAAGTTGGTGATGTTCTCACCCATTGGGCCCCTCAATTATGAATTTTATCTTCTGCAAATTAGGGGATATAGAAACTTCCTAGAAGGGAAATTTAACTAACAACAATGTAAATTTGATACTATAGATACTTCCCAGAAGATGAGGCCTAAGCAGAATGAGGTCCCCAAATGGTGAATTTGGTGATGCTAGCCTTGAATCAAGCTTTGAAATAGTCTGTCTGTTATTTGCAGAATGAGGTACCCAGAGGGTGAATTTAGTGAGGCTATCCTGCACAGCGGGCTAGTATCACTAAATTCACCCTCTGGGGACCTCATTCTGATAAGGCCCTCAACTGCTATGGAAGACCTAGAATAAGATTGAAGTTCCCCAGTTGAAATTGGTGATGTTCACCCATTGGGCACCTCAATCATGAATTTTATCTTCTGCAAGTTAAGGGATACAGAAACTTCCTAGAAGGGAAATTTAACTAACAACAATGTAAATTTGATACTATAGATACTTCCCAGAATGAGATCTTGAGACTCTAGATACTTCCCAGAAAATGAGGCCTAAGCGGAATAAGGTTCTCAGAGGGTGTATTTGGTTATGCTAGCCTGCTGTGTAGGATAGCGTCACTAAATTCATCCTCTGGGAACCTCATTCTACAAATGCCAGGCACTCTTTGAGAAAATGAAATTAATCTGATTTTAATGACCACTGAGTGATAATATAAACAACAAGGGTGCTTCATTGATAACACCATTAATCTCATTTAAATTATGGATGACATGAATACACTCCCTGGGGACTCTGTCTAAGGCTGCAGTTCTAAGCTCTCTTTATCTCTCTATCTGCCTTGCCATGTGTGATGTCTATCAGTTCATAGGAGAGTTGCCTTGTAATGGGAATTTAAATAAATATACTTTATTTACCTGTGAGTTAGGATATGAGATAGGGTGGAATGCTGTTGGTTGGGGGTGGGGTTCTGGGTCATGTGGGGGGGGTGATATTTTTTGTTTGTATGTTAAATTGATCAAGGAGTTCCTGAATTTTTTATTATTTTTTGGGGAATTATGGCCCTGGCTCCACCACTATTTGACCCAGTGACCCCATTTGAACAAATCTGAACCCCAGTCATTCAATGACCCCACATACCAAATATAAACTAAATCGGCTTAATGGTTATTGACAAGAAGTCGTTATAAGAATTACCAAGGAGGAATATAGTTATAGCCCTGGTTTCGCAACTGTTTGACACAGTGACCTCATTTGAACAAATATTAATGACAGTCACCTAGGGAACATCCACCCCAAATATGATCAAAATGCAAAAATGTAATTTTTTGGTTTTTAGAGTTATGTCCCTGGCTCTGCCCCTAATTGACCCAGTGACCCAATTTGAACAAATCTGATTCCCAGTCACCCAAGGTCCCTCAGTACCAAATATAAGCTAATTTGGCCCAATATTTTTGTAGAAGAAGTCATTGTAAGAATTACTATGAGTTATGGCCCTGGTTTCTCAACTAATTGACCGGGTGACCTCATTTGAACAAATCTGAACACCAGTCACCCAAGGACCCTCCATACCAAATATTAGCTAAATCGGCACAATGGTTATGGACAAGAAGTTGTTGTAAGAATTACTGTGGAGGAATAGAATTATGGCCCTGGTTTCGCAACTATTTGACCCAGTGACCTCATTTGAACAAATCTGAATGAGAGTCACCTAGGGAACATCCACACCAAATATGAACCAATTTGGTATGATGGTTTCAGAGGAGAAGATGTTTAAAAAAAAAAGTTGACGGACGGACAGACAGACGGACGGACGACGGACGAGGAGTGATGACTATAGCTCCACCGGAGACTTCGTCTCAGGTGAGCTAAAAACTCAATGCGGAAGTGAAACGTCTGCTAAATCCACCAGAGTATTGCATGTGCATCACAATTTCACAGATTCATTTGTCAATAGAGTTGGTGATATAATCACAATGATGTAATTATGGAAGGCCGAGTTAGGCGTTCAACAATCTCAGCTAGAATTTCACTATGGACAAATTAAAACATGATAAAGACAAATTAGCACTTCTTCTGAAAGCTAACATAACATCACCTGACTGAAATGGAAATAAAATTAGTATGTTATTTTTGTAATCGTAAGCAATGCCCAGGCGATTTATGAATGTAAGAATGTAAGCGACACACCCAGTAGTTTTCCCATTTCCGTGTTGACTATAGTGTAGCCTCATAACACCAGTGTCTAGTAAAAGTTCGTGCTGGATGCGATTGAGTTTGTCATCAATGTAAAATAATTTTAATAAGATTTTGACAAATAAAATTATCCACGGTATTTAGTCATATCGTGATATATTTTTCAATACTGTAGTCAGTGTAACTTGAGTCAATATTGTGAAATAATTCTAAATATGCAAAAAAGTGCTTTCATGCCAAAATGTCATGTACAACATTTTAGAAGCCCACCGATGATAATGACTGCTTTTGTCTTATAAATTAGAATGTTTTTGATACTTAGAGGTTCAAGCAATTGAAATAAGGTACCAGTATGCAGCATTCCAGTACCACTGAAATGCCAGGCTTGTTCTAAAACCAGTTTATTACAAAATCTATGAATTCCTATTCATTCATTTGTGGGATCAACATCCCTACTAATAGCTGAATGGTATCAAATAACTACCATTGGCGAGTACCTGAGGTGACATAGGTATGTTCTTTCAATGATACATCCATAATTTGGCATATAATAGGCTTTGATGAAATTCATAACATTCAGGTAAAATAACGTTCATGATCAGCTCTAATGGAATTCTTCAGATGCCTCAAGTGCGCTACACATCTCACACGAGGCATGATGATATGAAAAGCATGCGTCAAATAAGATCTTTGCTATGAAATATATGTGCATATGGCATCAGGAGTTGATCTGTTGACAGTTTACAAGTAACGCATCAATGAAAGCATCGTCACGGGACTGCAAGTAAGATAGGAACTTCTCTATTCTTTGGCACCTTTCTTGACTGTATTTGTCAACACATTTCAAAACATTTTCTTGTCCTGTATTTGTCCCCTCCATACAGGCACAGTAATAGTCAGAGGTCTTGGTTATTCGATCTTGATCAAATCTGTTCTTGTCCTTCGCAGTCTGTGGAGAGATATATATATTTTTGTATTATATGCTAGGCAATAAGTTTGGCAATAAGAACACCAGAACCATGTATATAACACTGTAAATATGAGTGCTTCAGACTCTGAGCATATTGCCATAATATGCGAGATTGCAGTACATGCACATTTCGAGATGGAGAAGATAGAAAACATTGCATTTCAGATACTATCATTATAGCCCATAGTGAGATAAAGAAATGTTCACTTTCTTACTATCAATTGTGCTGGCGACCAATACACAGCAGAAATATTTCAAAATCCTCATCTCATGAATTGGAATCTTTACTTTTAATTTGATTATATGCAAGTGTAATTAACTAACCAAAGCTAAACCACTCACATGAGGGTATATTTAGCATTTAAAAGAATTACTATCAAAATCACTTTATAAATTCCCACCAAATAAGATTCACATAAGGCTTATATTTCATGGGGTAATTATTATTAATTACATCCGTACATAACGGTTTGTCAAAAGAATGGACCCTAATCGTAATTTCATTCATAAATATATCCGGGTATCTGAGAAATCCAAGATGTATACTAACGGGTTCACCACCTGACGTTTTTAAACCCCAATAACACTACAAACATCAAAGTATTCAAAAGTGATAATATTTCTATATGTTGATGAGAGTGAAACTGAATATTACTTGGCGCGGTGGGGAACTCTCCACTTGAAATAATCAGGTTAGATGGAGAAGCATGTCCATTTCATAATGTTCATTTCATTCAATGATGTCATAAAGTGAATTTCAACGAAAGTCAATGAACAATGTCATCGTGTAACTTTCCCCATTGACCGAATTCGCGTGGACCTGAATGTATCTTCTGCTTTGTTCATAATTATGTGTTTTCATTTGATTCAAGAAAATAGTAGGATATATATGGATTATCAGATACGAAATATTATTTTTTTTCCTTTCGCAAAGTAGTTTCTACTGTACCATGCAGTATCAACTGCTGTGCATCAGTAGGAAAATAAAGCTTTTAGGTACATGTAGATTATGTTGTGGATGTTACGATGAGGCATCTCGCCCCAGTGTGAAAATAAGGCTTAATCCAGTCTGGCATCACATAGGGCTATATAGTAGAATGTGGGTAAAGTTATTTTAGTTTATTTAAAAAAAAAATTAAACTTCCTAGATACGTTGTTCAACTGATTAGTATCCAAAACTGTCTGCCTCTGACAGAGAGGGTCCTGGAATTTGATCCAGTAGAGTGAGTAGAACTATTAGAAATTCATTATCAATCGAAAACAAATAATGATTTAATGACATTTATATAAATAAGTGAATGTTGTTGAGATCGTCATGGCGATCGCTGATGGTGATGAGAGGCTGCACATCGACCGATTTGGGTTGGCCTCTGACTGCCAATTATGACATAAATGCTGTAAGCCCACTGTTCAACTGTGCGACAAAAGTACTCGCATCTTATAAAATTCGCTCCTCGTATTATTTAAAAAATTTGTGACATCACAAAATCAGATAGCATATGTAAGAAACAAAGCTTTGTTTCGTTTTTATTATGTATCATGAAAAAAATGCTTTTGTGTTGAAATTCAACAAACTTATGGGGGCATCAATGGATTAATATGGGAACTAGAGGGCAGTGAAGTAAGACTGAGTACTAGAAAGTAGATAGAGATCAGCTGTCAGCTTTGAGGCATCGACTGATGGTGATTATAAGAAAATTTATTGTTTTAAATTGTGAATTTCTTTAGAAACATGTACAATAAAAAGAAAATGCAGTGTTTTTTGAATGAATAACAAAAATGATCTCATTCGCTAACGAGACTGTGACAAGCTACTTGCGAATATAAGCATTTGTCCCTGTCACTAATGATATCATTTTCGGTATCCGCTCAAAAACAGGTGATATCCTTTATTTACTTTTTAAATGAATAACAAACATACAACCTATGTTTGTGAAAATGCGATCAAGTGTGGATTTGGCTATTGCTGTTGGGTAAGTATAGTGATTAATGAGCTGTTGGCATTTGAATGTGTCTTGAACTGAAAAAAAAAGCGACAAATTTCATGATGATCAGACAAACACTGCAGCCTGTAACCCATGCTAATGGATTGAATTTTAAAATCCAAGATGGCTGCTGGTGCCATGTTTTTTTGCCGAATAAACCCAAAATTCGTTTCCCATCTACATGGCAATGTCAACAGCCATGAAAAATTTCATACTGATCCGACCAAAGGTACGACTTGTAGCCCATGTAAAATTATTTAGTCATGCAAAGAGTAAAATCCAAGATGGCTGATGGCGGCGATCTGTATTGCTGAAAGACCCCAAAATGACTCGTTCCGAACTATATGTCAATATTAACATCCACGACAAATTTCATGATGATCAGACGAACACTCCGGCCTGTAGCCCGTGCTAATGGATTGAATTTTGAAATCCGAGATGGCCACTGGCGGCAATGTTTTTTGCCAAATGACCCCAAAATGACTCGTTCCCATCTACAGCCTTGACAAATTTCAAAATGATCCGACCAAAGGTACGACTTGCAGCCTGTGCAAAAGGATTTAGTCATGCAAAGAGTAAAATCCAAGATGGCTGCCGGCAGCCAAGTTTTATTGCCAAATGACCCCAAATGTAAACAGCCATGACAAATTTAATAATTATCCGACCAAAGTTACGACAAAACAGTATGGCCTGTAGCCCGTGCTAATGGACTGAATTTTGAAATCCAAGATAAAGTTTGGTGATGATCAGATGCGGGATGTGGTCTGTAGGTTGTGCCCAAGGATTTAGTCAAGATGGCTGCCAGTGGCAATGTTTTATGGCTGAATGACCCCAAAATGATCTGTTCCAATCTACATGTCAATATTAACATACAAGACAAATTTCATGATGATCAGACGAACACTCCGGGCCTGTAGCCCGTGATAATGAATTGAATTTTAAAATCCACGATGACTGCTAGCGGTCATGTTTTTTTTCCCTATGACCTCAAAAAGACTCATTTCTACATGTCAATGTTAACATCCATGACAAATTTCATGATGATCCAACCAAAGGTACGACCTGTAGCCCATGCTAATGGAAATTGTTGACGGACGTCTCCACGCACATTGAAAATATGTTCAAGATAATCAATAACTTGAGCTCAGGTACGAGTCCTTCAAATTTAAAAAAAATTAGGTGCACAGTAGTATATACCTGCTATTAATAGAAAAATATCAACACAACATTGACCGATAAAAAAAACTACATCCAACGATGCCACCATCTGACATCACATCATGCACACATGCTTATTAGGAGTGCTGATGTTGCAATATCAATGATTGTTTTGACGACATTTTCATTTGGTTTGACTACACTGATTTGTCTGAGACACAATATAGTAGTGAGTGCACTGTGTGAATCCTTGATTGACACAATTTTGACGGGTTCAAATAAACACACTGGCATGTAACCTTTGGTGGATTGTTGGGTCATCATTAACCCTTTCAGTGCCAAGTCCGATTTTTGCATCAACCCATATTTCCTTGATTGATCATTTTTTCAAATTTATTGGTTATAATAATATGATAAATTGATGGAAAGAGCTCTTTCCATCAATGTATCACATTATTATAATCAATAAATTTGAAAAATGATAAGGAAATATGGGTTGATACAAAAATCTGACTTGGCACTGAAAGGGTTAAGACTGCTAATTCTATGCTGTGTTTTCTTTATCAGGTATTGTGTCAGCTCAACCAAGAACCTTTTGGTTCCCAGCTTTTCAATTCCAGTCATGCAAGCACTGAACATTGTGCACTTCAAAATCGAAGAACTGCAGGTACAGTGAACTAACAGTCGGCTAAAGAGTCTATTTTGATCAAACACATTTTTCTCATGTCAGTGACAACAACTCAGGCCTTAAGCGACTTAAAGTTTGCACACTACAGAGGTAAAAGTAAAAATTTTAAAAGTCATTTCTAGGCTTTCTGATTTCCTTATTCAAGAATTAAATTTGCTCAATAATGTTTACTGCTCAGTTTTAAAATAGCACACCATGTACCTGATAGCATGCAATTAGCCAATTACAGTTCTTAATCATGCCTGAAGATATAAATGTACAGCGCACAGAAGATAACTGTTTTATATTTCGTTGTGAAGATATGTAATCTGACTACACTTGGTCTAATAATAATTATGTTATTTCAATAGCTACGGGCATCACTGACTTGAACTCAAACTAAGTAAAGTGACATCAACAATCATTGATAGGCTGCTGACTTCAGAAATATCACTTTGTAGATTACATATCGATTAACGCAAAACCCCTGGCTTCATTTTTCATGTTTGTTTGCTAAACTCTTTGAATTGTATTATTGTCACTCAGTTTAAAATTCACATTTATGTGTGCATGAAAGATAGTAAAATGCACAGATTTAAATACGAGTAAGGTACTGTCATTGTCAACAACTCTGACCTCTATGTAGTAGTGAGGGATGCTTGTAATAGTAAATACTAACATGTATAGCCTGGAAATTTCGTTGATAATGTAGAACAGCTGCAAATAAATGCCAGATACTAAATTCTGGCCACAGCACATTAACAAACGCTAAGACGCTGTATGTGCTCTGAAATTAAAAATAAACACTTTATATAAATAAAAATGTATGTCTCACAGTTCAACATTTGTGATTTAATTGAATTGATTCCTGAAAAAGAAGATAAATGGAAATGACGACAGTTTTATCACAAGTACCATACCGTTCAGAAATATATACAACTAGAAGGTGACCCGACTTCGTCTGGGCTTTGACCTTGAATTGACCATTTTGAAGGTCAAGGTCAGTTGGGGTAACGATTTGACCCGTCCAAAACACTGCCCGGACAAAAGTACCTGACAAATTGCGTGATTTGACCTTGAAGTGTCCATTTTGAAGGTCAAGGTCAGGTGGGATCACGATTTGACCAGTCCAAAACACCGCCCTGACAAAAGTACCCGACGAAAGTACCCGTCGAAATCCATCCGGTTTTACCCGATTTGACCTTGAATTGATCATTTTGAAGGTCAAGGTCAGGTCGGGGTCACGACCCGTCCAAAACACTCAGTGGACAAAAGTAACACCACGTATCAAATTTTCGTCGAAATCCCATCAAAATTGGCGATTTGACCTTGAATTGACCCGATTTCAAGGTCAAGGTCACGTCGCACGGGAAAATTAATAGGTTTATGCCACTCCCCAGGCAGAGGGTACCCCCACATACCAAGTTTCATCGAAATCCCGTGATATTCGGGCATTTGACCTTGAAATTACCCGATTTCAAGGTCAAGATCACGTCGCACGGGCAAATTAATAGGCCTATGTCACTTCCCGGCCGAAAATACCCCCACATACCAAGTTTCATCGAAATCGGCTTGGCCGTTTTCGAGTCCATCGCGAACACACACACAGACAGACACACACACACACACAGACAGATCTTCCAAAATATATAATAGACTAGAAGGTGACCCGACTTCGTCCGGGCTATTCAAAAACCAAATTTCAAGTCGATAGCGCCACCCGTTTCCGAGATCTGGTCTGCGCATGCGCGAAGCTGGCGTCGCACGGGCTCGGCGACCCGATAAAATTCGTATCCGGGGGAAGATACATTCACATACCAAATTTCAAGTCGATAGCTCCACCCGTTTCCGAGATATATAGCCCAATGTCATTTGCGGATACCTCGGCCGGTGATGAGTTAACGCGACATCGGCCGGTTAAGAGTTAACGCGATCACGTCACGATCTGTTGATGGCGTAATATATTTACGCAGTGTTTTTCGATGACCGAAGCATGGTCCTGCGTTCTTCCCGATAATTAAGGTAGAAACTTTAAACGTACACAGACGTGTGATACATCATTGGAAAGATGAAGTGCCACAGATTCTAACCGTGCAAATTATATGACTGGCAATTTATTATTCACGCTATATCGAATCGATTTGTGAGCACCGAACTGAAATATATTAGCGCAAAACGGCGTAAAAACAGATTTGACCTCGGCACGTGAAAAGTTGAGCTCGGATCTGAAAATTAATAGGCCTATGTTAACCCCCGGCCGAAAATACCCCCACGTACCAAGTTTCATCGAAATCGGGTCGGTCGTTTTTGAGTTCATCGATTACACACACACACACAGACAGATACACACACACACACACACAGATCTTTCAAAATATATAATAGATGTTCATTGTGGCTTAGTGTCATTCCAGCCTCTAAGCCATCACAATGTTTGCTGCTTTATTGGTGGAGAGGGTTAATTTCAGTGAAAAATAGCCACTGTTTTATCTTACAACTAGTTTCCTTTTCATCAAATACTTGCATCAACAACTATGTGGTTTCTGATAATACATCTTGGATGAGAGCTTTCCGATGAATGGCAACAAGCCATATTTCCGACTAAATATTGAAAAATTAACCATAATTCTCCTGTGGTTAAGGAGTCGATTATTTAGGGCATTACTGTAATTTATTTCTAAAAACATTGATTTACATGAGTAATTGTCATCAATTAATTCTATTCTCATAATAACATCGGATATAAACATGTCATTTCAAATAAAATGTTTGTAGTGGCCAAAACAGTTGTATTCTATCTATGAAAATAGCAATATTTTGATGCCACGCATATGCACAAAATTGACCTATTTTGACACACTGAATCATTGATGATATAACACTTCACAGTGACATATTTACAATATCAACTATTGAATGAATTGTAAGATAAATCACCACCCTATGGGTTCCAGAGATTGGTATTCAAATCTAGCTACCTTCTCTGGACAGCAATCGACTTGAATGTGGATCATGGAAACCGACATGGTGATGATAACCTATATTTATTACATTCCTGTGTAATTTACCTTGATTTCTCGAGTAATTATAAATGATCATTTCACTAGTGAATTATGTCACTTTAACTAGCGTGTTATGTATGACAAGCTGTTTTCACATTTTCGATTTATTTGGACTTAAGTTCAAATATCAAATTGTACATATTGTGTTTAAATGTGAATTCGGCTTAAGCGAATAACACTTAAGTATAAATACTGATATTTTTGTCTATTTGCACAAAAAGATGCATAATCCGATTATATAAAGCGCCCCTCAATTACTATTTATTTGGTTTTGGGGTAAAAAATATTTGATTCGAGTCAAGGAACCCACTTATCAAAGCTCAGAGTTATTAGATATCGATTTTTGAAATTTATTATTTTTCACTGTCGAGACTTATTTATATAGTGGCCCAGTAAAAAGTCTACGATCCGATGGTCTCAGACCAAATTGCAGATGAAGATGGATAACTCTAAAATCAAGAGGCTTTGTGTTGGTAATAAGGCCAAATTTCGTCGAACAACATGTTGATAAATAACACATTTCGGGCAATTTTATACTATAGTTGACAGAGGTTAGCATTATTTTTGGGCAATTAATTGATTCTGATAACTGAAGCAGCATTTCTAAAATTGTTGTTGTTGTTGGAATCGGATTATATGGGGACCATCGAATCAGACTGAGTACCTTTAAGTCCAATTCCTTGCCGAATTCACAATTATGTGGTATTTTCAGTTAAGTCCAATTCATTTGCACTTAAGTGCAATTAAACTGTATAAGAAACACCCCCATCAGATATTAAGCTGGTCTGGTTTTGTTCATAAGGCGGTGATTTGGGAAAATAGTATGAGTTATGTCATAATTGCACAATATTGATCTTGTTAGCCATACTAGTTTCACAACATGAACCAGCTAATAAAAAAACATTGTCAACTATAGGGCGTGTTGTGATAGTGTGGTCGTCGGGAGGTTTTAACCTAGAAAAAATTGTTATAAAGCTGGTTTTGGTATCATTTTGCGTGGAAAAGTATCGGGAATAACATATCCAAAATCCGCCCTGGGGAAAATTCAGGATTCAAGATGGCGTCCAAGATGGCGGCCAAAAATGAAAAATATTCCCAAAACAGCATTAGTCCTTTGTCAGGCAGAGATAATGAGATTGCTTTCGAAGAAATGTCGTCACGTTTGACAGAAAATTCCACAAGAGTCACATTGACCAAATATCGGTCCCAGGGAGCCACAAAGATGGCCACAAAGATGACCACCAAAATGACAATTATGTATTTTTTATTTTTTTGATAGAAATCGGCCAGAATATGGAAATGAGTAATAATTTCGGCACTTGTGTATCATATATATCAATATACTCAAACCTCATCCCCGTCATCTCCTACCAGTATTTCTTTTTGAATTAATGCAGCCCTCTCTACAAGCGATAACACATTTGAGACCATGTTTGCGACATGTGCACACATACATGTGTATCACATGTTTTGTTTGTGTCATCTTACACTTGCACTGTACCGACTTGAGCAATACGTCTTGTGCTTCATTCTGGTCAGTCATAACTGGGGCAAGTTCCGCGACACGAAGTCCCCAACCCCATCTTAAATGATTAAATACGTCGTTATTCAGTGTTTTCTGATTCATGACCGGCAGATGAACCCTGAGACTGACAGTATGTCACTCTTTCTGTTGGTAGGAGTTTTTGGGCTATAACGCAGTATTGCTAGAAGATACTATGTCCATAAACTTCGCACGGGGAAGTGTATTTAGTTAGTCTTCTTTCTTACCATCACACACAAGGTAAAGCCGCATGTCGGCCTCACCAATGGTTTCTGATTTGCACTAGACTCCTGCATGAGTAATATTTTGGGAACTTCAGCAGACTTGTTTATCTTTCTGAGCATACTCGTGTTCCCATGTCCGAATAATGCAGAGGTGGTATCACAGCATCCCCATACATGTGCAAACATGACATGGGAAGTTGTGAACTGTCCAGCCTTACACACGGTGTCGCCGAATCGCTATATGGCAGCACCACCTTTGCCAGATTTCCGAGCATCAGATTGTCGGCCATGTTCGATTTCCAGTGACGATTCAAAAGAAGAATCAGATCTGTATCGTCCGCGATAACCATGATATTTCTTCCATGCGAGTCAAACTCTAGGGCACGAGAAACTATCAGAGTATCAACGTCACCACTGTAGTGAACTGCGTGCCCAGTATCCGATAAGAGGCGCCCTCAATTTGATGAACTGACTTTTGTTTCTCTCATTTGGGAGGAAAATTTGCTGGTTATTGTGTGTTATTCAGTGACCGGAACGTTGACATGTTTTGCAGATCGCCGGCTGTGCTCGTGATCTTTAATAGACGAGCTATGACCGAACCATCGAACACGATGCAACTCTAGCCATACTTGGTTCGGACTTACTTCAGACAATGCATGGCTACTTCCTTGTGTGTTGAGTTTTTGATCCACTTCACTCTATGTAGAAGAGCTTCGCTACCAAGAATGGTCTCAATTCCCTTCTGTGAATATTCGCCTTCTAGAACGAAATCAGTCAGAGCCGTTGCCAATTCGTGTTTTCGCCAACATTAACGTGGACATCAGCCTGAATTACTTGTGATGCTGATGCGTCATCTTGTTCCCTTATCGATTCATTGTCCGTGGAGTCCTTCTCGACTGGGATAACTTCAGCTATCAATTTATTGAAAAGCGCATAATCAACTAGGTAGAGATCAAGCAAGACCCTCGACACTGCCTTTCAATATATCATGGGTCACTGTACCAACCCCTACATCATCGAGGCAATACTCCCCATGAAGCTCACTACAGTATTAAATCCTCCGAGCCAACACACTATGTTCATCGACTTAGAGGTTATTGTGTTTACCGCCTGGAACCACAAAATCTGGTCGAAAGGGATACATGGGGTTTGGATGTTCAATCTACGTACATGTTCCTCAACATACATGAGTGTAGAGTAAATTATGGGACGGAACAGAACATCTGATTTCTCAGCGGTCAGTGTCGTCCAGCGAGCAAGCACTTTGCATGAAACCTGACCAGTTCGAGCTAGTTGTTTCACTCTTATTGAACAAACATGCTGAGTGCCACATGCGATCCGTGCTGTGATCAGATTGGAGGGTGTAGGGAGTGGCCAAACGAAGAAGAGTTTTCAGTTTGATATTGGAAATTCCTTTGCCAATAACATCAACATATTTAGGGATGGACACTCCTTTGTCAATCACGATCTCATCAACCCTCAATCGCTTTTGTCTCATGAACACATATCATGGTCAGTGGCGGTGGAGTCATGGGTGTACAAATTACAATCATTCCCATTCCATGGAAGGTCCCCTGCCATCCAAAGTTGCAATGTTGTGGTCGACATTATCGGCCACCCACTGAGTCCAGGCACTGGGTGAACAGTCAGTTAGTATTTGACTGGGCGTTTCGGCTTAACTGATGGATTGCTTGTATCACTCAACTTTGTTGGCAACAGAGAATCCCAACCGAGATTACTCGTTCACTAGTAATTTGGAACCAAACACAGGGTTCATTTCTATGTCAAGTCCGAACAGTGATGGTGTTATAACCAAACCTGCACAATGGAATGGTCGATGCTATTCTGCTTGACATCGGACGGAATTAAAATGTTGAGTAAGCTTTATTTTCCAAGTAATGGACAACATTTGGACAAAACAACTGCCCGTATTTCGGCACTACAGAGACTGCGAAACGACTGCATTTAACGAAACAAAACAGTTTAAATATGTTGAAATTGACAAGCTTCAAATTCGCCATCAATCGAAGTGGTCCCTAGCGTTACTATCAATAGTGTCTAAATGCAGTATAATTATCCACGAATACACTCGAGAGCACACATTTAGCTAAGTATTTAAATTATTTGATATGGATCGTATATATTCTGCAATAAGAATCCATGAAAATCGACAAAAATCCACGAAATAACGATTAGGGTCTGTTCGTTTACATACCTGTATTGGACAGAGTGTAATCTGGTCTGTTCATTTATGGAACTATGGCATGTAATCCATGATCAATAATCTGGATTATCTCACGAAATAACGACTCTGCGTATGTTGTCACCGTTAGGTTTCAACAGGAAACGTGTGGCCGACTCATAAAAAACTACTTTTACTACTTTCACAATTAGAGATATAAAATCGAAAGGATAAATGAGAAACAACTGTGAACAATGTGAAGTATTGCTTACACAACTGCAGTGACATGCGTTATGGCGTTCTATGATAACGCATGCACTTTATTACTTGAGCGCATACATGGCTAACGTGTATAATGTAGTTTTCCTCCAACGCTCGTAGAACGCGCTCTTTATTGTGGAACGCACGCATGCATTGGAGTTCTACATCAACGCTCTTTATTAGTGAAAGGCATGGATGGCCTATACTGTAGTGGGTCGTACTAACGTATACTCATATGACAATTATCCACGCAAACTTGCCACGGATGCGTGGTTTGCGAACTCACACAATTAAACTGTCTGCATGTATCTGCAATCGGAAATTTTGTGTCATAATGACGAAACACCCTGCATGTATCAAATGTCTGTAAACAAATTTCCCCAAAGCGGATTTTAGCGGATTTTGGATATATTGTTGTCGAAATATTCCAGGTCAAAATGACACAAAAACTGGCTTTATAAAAAAAATTTCTAGGTTCACTCTTCAAAATCACTACAACGACTATACTATGAGAAGAGCTGAAAGAGTTATGACATACGATGATGGTAACAGTGATAATGTGACAGAAACAGAACAGAAAGGGAATTGGCACATTTTCTTATTAACTTAGAGAGGAAAAGGACGAACTTTTGAATTGAGAACATATGAGGTGTTAGACAGTTCATTGGAATCGTTTTCAAATTTGTTGTCTTGGCAAACCAACCAATACCTGTAGGTATTTTGGTCCATAAGTCACCTGTGGCTGCCTGGGGTTCATGCATCTGAAATCTAGGTGGCTTGGTCCATTGCCTACCTGCATATATATATTAGTCCAGGAGATATTGGTCAACCTCTGCACCCCCCCCAGGACTTAACTTCACCCCACTAATTTTCTTCCTTAAGGTCTCCTCTAATTTTTTTCACTTGTTAACAAGAAAAAAAAGTGGCCGCAGAGACTCCAGACAAGATGGCGTCCATCATGGCGGCCATTTTTTTTTAATGCACCAGGTTTCTTTGATCGCCGTTATAGTAAAGATGATGTCACATGCCGTCTTGCTTTCCGCTCGATTCGTTATGCTAATATACAACCCTTACAAATTAGCCAAAAATCCGACACCAGAATCCAATATGGCGGCCAAGATGGCCGCCGAAATGTGAAAATATGCTATTTTTCTGTCATGTTACCACCTTTCGTTTGTCTCTGTGGGAAAATGTTAGAATGTTTGCGTCATGTTATACATTTATCATATAGAGGAGTCATTGGCGAATACATGGGGACCATAATATGCATTCATTGCGGGATATTTTTGTCCGATATCACGTTTTCCCAAATGCCGGTATCATAGGTCAAAGCCGAATCTCCGTTAATAACGCGATGTTATGTTTCGAATCAATGAATGTTATTGCTATTATAACAACACCCATGCATATATATTTGCAGGAGATACTCGAGCTAGGATTCCTCTTATACCTGAGTTGAGGAATATTTACCCAAATCCAAGATGGCGGCAAAAATGGCCACCAGAAATAAAAAATCGCTGAAAATCGCTGATTTTAACATCAGTGAGCATTATTGTCATGACAACTCCACACCTGCTTACTATTGTAAGTTGGGAACACTTAGGCGAAGAACTTTCCTTGTACAATATCCAAATAAAAGTCCCCCAAATCCAAAATGGCGCCCACAATGGCGGACAGATTTTGAAAAATCACCGAAATTCCCTCATATTCACATCATTGGGCATTATTGTCGAGACAACTCCATCCATGCGTACAGTTGAGTTGGAAATACTGAGTTGAAGTAATTACCTTACATCTCATGCAAGAAATGGTTTTCCAAATCGAAGATGGCGGCCAAAATGGCGACCGAAATTTGAAAACACGCCTACATTCCTTTACATTCTTAGGATGGACGTTATTGTTTCGCGATTTCTACCCACCATTACATGTTGATATGGAATAGTGACATGAATTATTCATTAGGGTTTGGCAATTGATACTCACAGCCAAGATCGCTGCTAAATTGGCGGCTAGAAATGGAAAAGAAATCGATATTTTCACATATTAATTTCAACTTTTTGTCATAATATCGGTATGTATGGACGAAACTGTACATAAACAATCTACTTGTTCAACTTAAAGGTATCAAAACGCATAACATAGCTCGTATCCTTCTGGAAAGATGAAAAACCACAATTAATATCGCAATGTGGCATTTCGATATCCAGTCTCCACTTAGCGCCGATAATGGCCGTAAGCGTAGGTGCGCCAAATAGTTATATCAAAACAATTACCTGATAACAGATTCTGATTTACCACGTCACGTCCATAATTAGCTGGACCAGCTTCCATTTCTTTGTCTGATAAATCTAGGTCGCTCACACCGACAAAGTATTCACCACTTCCTGGGAGTAGGGTCCCTCTAATCATAACGTTTCAAACAATTCATTTTCCGGTGTCTAGCTTACGATTTTAAATATTTGCTAACTATCATATTTGTGCGTCATCTTAAACTAGGAAGGCATATGACCGATGAGTATACAAGCTTACAGAAGGTCATCTCTATGTATGTGTCTCATACCCCATGGGATAACGACATGTACACCTGGCGAACCAGTTAGCTAGTCACTTCTCAATAGACGGTTCGTCAACTCACAAACTCAGCGAACGCATTGGCATATGTGGACAACTTCGAAGGTTGCTAGCTGTCTCATTCCATTGGACAGATGTCTATATGCTAAGGAGAAGACCCTAGTGTACAGACCACCCACACCATTATCCGAAGCAAACTGTGTGAAGCCCCGCAGTTGTATCGTCGAATATCTCTCAGCAGAGAAGAACAATGCTCGCGGTGGTAGTTTGTGGACATGCGCCATGATAGTGGGAATGAAATGGGCCACTCTATACACCACCCCTACACCTGGTGCATGTTTAAGATATCGAATGTCATGCGTGTCGGTTTTATTTGGTGTGGTAAGATTGTATTTCCACATCCGCCTTTCTGATTCAACTACGTACACTTTTGTCTGGATAATACTATGCTAGCCTCCCTCAAAACAGTCGGATGGACTAAATGATAATGTCTTTATAGCATGAATGTATATGCGTGTGTGTTTTGTTATCCTCTCTCGGGGTTAGTGTCAGTATGTGGGCGGTATTATTCAAGAAAATGTCAGGAACTGTGGTGCATTTATTTCACTATGTATTTAAAGAACAATTTACAGTCTCGATGGCAGTGGACGTTGGGGAACGCGACCTTTATGATCATATAGCTTTATATATATAACTTTAGAATATAGTAGTTAATGTCTCATGTAGGGAAATGGTCGCAATGGTGATGTTACCAAGAAATCACTTGGTGTACCAACGTTTGTTGAACTGGATGCAAGGAACATTCCTGTGGATGTTCTTCGTGTTGAACATTTCACCCTTTTGTTGATGACATTTGTACTTTCTTGAACCATACCACACAGCGTGAGTATGATATATCAACCAACTATCAAATGTATCGCCTTTAAGACTACACCCCAGTCTTGGTGGGGCTTATACAGCAGTAGCCAATGGCATACTCCTGGTCCAGTTGTTTAAGAACGGCTTCCAAACGGGTGGGAACATTCAATTTTAGCATACAAGGAAAGCAAAGCCACACATGAGATCCTGTCTGAATCTAAAACATAACAAAATAAGGGGCGGTGCAGTCATGGTCCAATTTCATTTCCACTATCGTGACACATACCCACAAACTAGCACCGTGATTATTGTTATCATCTGCTTGGAACTGTTCGGTGAGACGATTGCTGGACGCCAACAAGCTTGTTCTTATGATCATGTTCAAGGAGTTTGGGTATATTATGCATTATGGTCGTCTACGCCTTAGCAGAATTGTATCCGTCAAATGTCGGGCTTTCCACATTCGAAGCCATATACAGAAGTTGTCCGGGTACGTGAGTGCATTAGATGGGTATGTGAATTGATGAACCATATATTGAGAAGTGGCTGTTTGGGAAAATCACCAGGTGTACACGTTTTTATCCCCATTAGGTCACCAAAGCTGGCAATACGCAGATAGATAGGTCCTTCTGAAAGCTAGTATACGCATTGACCGAATTCCTTTATAGTGCATCGCACAAGATGACGCATATACCCCATGCATATGTAGCATCTGTATTATACCATAAGCTATACCACGAATGAAGCTCGCTAAGAATTCCAAGCTTTCGAAACAAACACGTGAGCTAGAATCCGGCATATGTATTGTTTGAAACATTCCGATTAGTGGCACCCTTCTACGAAGAAGAGTAGTGAACTGTTGTTGTGGGTGAGATAGATTAATCTGACGAAGAGACGGAAACGAGTCTAGATAATGCTGAATGTGGCAATTCAGAATAAGCTCAGGTACTGTTGTTTTGATTCTTGGAAGTCATAATATGAATATTCGGCGCACCTATATACGGTTACGGCCAGTATGAGCCCTTAGTGGAGAATGGATTTTGAAATGCCACATCGCGATTGTGGGTTTTCACCCTTCCAAAAGACTACGACTTACATTGGAACTAATATATGGCTTATATTATGTACCGTTTCGTTTATACAAATTAATATTATGACAAAAAGTTGAAATTAGTATGTGATAATATCGGCTTCTTTTCAATTTCTGCCCGCCAGTTTGGCCGCCATATTGACTGAGTATCACTTGCCAAACCATAATGAATAATTCATACATATCAACATGTAATGGTGGGTAGAAATCGCGAAACAATAACGCCCATCCTAAGAAAGTAAAGGAATGTAGGCGTGTTTTCAAATTTCGGTCGCCATTTTGGCCGCCATCTTCGATTTGGAAAACCATTTCTTGCATGAGATGTAAGGTAATTACTTCAACTCAGTATTTCCAACTCAACTGTACGCATGGATGGAGTTGTCTCGACAATAATGCCCAATGATGTAAATATGAGGGAATTTCGGTGATTTTTCAAAATCTGTCCGCCATTGTGGGCACCATTTTGGATTTGGGGGACTTTTATTTGGATATGGTACAAGGAAATTTCTTCGCCTAAGTGTTCCCAACTTACAATAGTAAGCAGGTGTGGAGTTGTCATGACAATAATGCTCACTGATGTTAAAATCAGCGATTTTCAGCGATTTTGTATTTCTGGTGGCCATTTTGGCCGCCATCTTGGATTTGGGTAAATATTCCTCAACTCAGGTATAAGAGGAAACCTAGCTCGAGTATCTCCTGCAAATATATATGCATGGGTGTTGTTATAATAGCAATAACATTCATTGATTCGAAACATAACATCGCGTTATTAACGGAGATTCGGCTTTGACCTATGATACCGGCATTTGGGAAAACGTGATATCGGACAAAAATATCCCGCAATGAATGCATATTATGTTCCCCATTTATTCGCCAATGACTCCTCTATATGATAAATGTATAACATGACGCAAACATTCTAACATTTTCCCACAGAGACAAACGAAAGGTGGTAACATGACAGAAAAATAGCATAGTTTCACATTTCGGCGGCCATCTTGGCCGCCATATTGGATTCTGGTGTCGGATTTTTGGCTAATTTGTAAGGGTTGTATATTAGCATAACGAATCGAGCGGAAAGCAAGACGGCATGTGACATCATCTTTACTATAACGGCGATCAAAGAAACCTGGTGCATTAAAAAAAAATGGCCGCCATGATGGACGCCATCTTGTCTGGAGTCTCTGCGGCCACTTTTTTTTCTTGTTAACAAGTGAAAAAAATTAGAGGAGACCTTAAGGAAGAAAATTAGTGGGGTGAAGTTAAGTCCTGGGGGGGGTGCAGAGGTTGACCAATATCTCCTGGACTATATGTGGGTCTATGACCGAACTACTGTGTACAGTCATGCAGCACACACATGCACCCACCCCAATCCAAAATGACTGACCCCAGTGAGATTCATATAGGGGACCCATGCCATTTCTCGGCCCCTTGAGCGATTCATTTCAAACAAAGATTGTTGTATGGTGGCTCCCTAAGACACCGTAAATATGCACCACACACCCCACCCTGATCCAAAATGGCTGCCATCCAAAGGGGTTCAACTAGGGGACTCATGCTGCCCCTTGACACATTTAGGTCATACGAATAAGTGTTGTAGGGTGCCCCCCCCCCCCCCCCCCACAAGACACCATAAATAAACACCCCACACCCAACCTGTGATGCAAAATTGCCGACCCCAGAGAGGATCAAATATGGGACCCATGCCATTTCTCGACCAATTTGGACCCCTCTGGACGGTGGCCATTTTTTAATCGAACACCCTTTGTTTTACCTAAACCTAGTCCGATTCACTAATTATAATATATAATTATGTCACTAATCTCTGGTTACTATATCTATAAAGGTGCCCTACTAGACATATCATTCGAAAAATCATTCCTAAACCATCACAAAGCCAGCAATAGAATGACTTCTGATGTAACAGTGGTGACAGTGGTGTTAGTACTGTTACCTGAGACAGATATAGCAAAATATTCCCCCCCCCCGACTTTGGTCGTGATCAAACTTTCAAAGTTATAACTTGAGGGGGCATTAAACAATTTTGGCTGCTGATTTGTTTATATTTGGACACAATTTATACAAATAGTGAGCTAAAAACACATGCCAACACTATTTGCAGGAACATACCATTACAAAGAAGAGGGCTATCGTTCTAAACCAGGTGGATTGCACTTAAGTGCAAAGGAATTACACTTAAGTACAAATAAAATCACGTAATTGTACTTAAGTGTAATTATTTCACTTAAGTCTAAATGATTTGCACTTATGTGCAATTAGTGATTTTGCACTTAAGTGCAATTATTTGCAGTTGAGTCCAAATAAAATCGAAAATGTGAAAAGGGCTTGCCATAATTACATGTATGTGTTCATTACGCGTCATATGCATAATGGCAGTATTATTCAGATTTATGGTAAATCAGATGCGGAATATAATAAACAGAATAATCACTTGATGGAACTGGTGATGTGAAATAATTTATTCAAGGCAGGGACTATTTTGTAAAACACTAGCTCGAGAGCATTCGTGTTTGTACAACGTCCCTGCCTCTCATGAATTTTTCACGTCCCCAGTTCAATCAAGTGATTATTCTCTATGTCTTCATTGGGATCAGAGCGGACGTCATCTAGAGATTGAGTGAACTCACCTGCCATAACAAAAAGTCACTAAGTCTCACTTCCCCTGAAGTGCGAATAAGCAGGTCTGGATCATTGGAATGTTTGGTATAGAGACATCGGTCTAGCAAGTCCTCTGATATATCACTGGAATTAAATGACAAACCATGGTTAGCTAGCTTTCTCATCAAAACATCAAAATCAAAACAACAGTACGAAGTTCTAAAGGTAATAATTTCCCATTGACATATGATCAGGAAAATAATATTCTATAGTCCCAAACTGCATACTACTCAATTGGCCATTTCAATTAAATGTTGATAATATCACGACAGATGATGCCAGTAACTCTTACAGAATGCACATGTATGTGAACTGGTTTTTGGATGACAAAGGTACAAATTTTTATCTGTCCTTTAAAAAGTGGTTGACTTATGTAATCAGTCTGTCTGTCAGCCTGCTGGTCCATCCGTCTAGCCATCCGTCCATCAACATTTTTGATCAACTCAATACTTGATATGTAGTTTAATCACAAGAAAACAAAGGTCAAGTTTGAATATGTTGTCGGTCTGACAATTTTACCTGAGTTATAGCCCTTGTTGAATCAGTGTTCACACTGCCACTTGAGAATGGCAAAACATATTTCTATTTGACAAAAATTTTGACAAGTGGGTTTTAATTATGGGATGTGAACTATCTAGTCATAAAACATAATTAAAGGTGGGTTATTTGTTAAGTATGCCGACTTACAGACAATACAAAGGGAAACCCAATCAACAAGTCTATCAACTTAGCGTGGTCAGCAGTGTTATTTTGAAAGTTATATGTAACCTTCTAATAGTTCTCACAAAACAGTAATACCCTCTTTCTGTCATAATCTAACTTTTATCAAACAGGTTATTGACTGTGGTTAAAATATGAATAGAAAAAAACATATGTTCTGTAAATTTTTCAATGAGACTGGTATAAGTAATTGTAACATGCTCTCAATATATATACAAATCACTTTCACAGCAAAAGGTAATTATAAATAGTTTTTACGTTAATCCCCCTTTATCTGTTTGGATTATGGATGCATGCAGTCTTGGTAACAATGCATATTAATGACGACATTGTATACCACATATATATGATGTTGGTGTTTATGACCAGCAAGTATAAGACAATAGGTTAATGTTAATCAGCTGAATGTGAATGGCAACTGAATTAATTTGTGGCTTGTTTTCAGAAAGGATACAGGGCAAAATAATATGTATGCTATGATGACAGATAATTTTAGCTTGATGACGGTATAGCAATATTAAACGTAGTCTCCGAGTGTCGTTTAGATACGATATGATTTATTAGAAAATTATCTCCAAGTTTCCACAGAATGATTCACATATAAAGTGAAATAAAACGTTGCCGACTGCATATCCCCCCAAAAATAGATGTTTTTCCTTTTTTTCTTTGTCCACATACATTGCACATCAGCAATACAGTGAAACCTCTCCAAACCGGACCCTCTACAATCCGAACCCCTCTCCATTCTGAACGAATTGTTCGGTCCCGAATTTACCCAAGTGCATTGTCACTAATTATTAACTCTGTAATCCGAAACCTCTGTACTCCGATTACCGGACAGCTTTATTAGTCCAAAAGTGAACAAATACACTAATGTTTACCTCCAAAAACCGAACGCTTAAAGCGATGGAAGAGCCGAACGCAATCAGTTCAAAGGTAAGATGTGAATGTTTCCGCTTTTGAGTTGACCTGTGTGTGACCTCGATCACCGTCAGTTACAACAGTTAGTTACAAACGGACGAAGTGTTCTTGGTACATTAATCAAATTTAATTACAAATTAAAACGAATATAATGCCTGAGAATAAAAAGATACTGCCGTATTTATATTTAATCTTATTCTAAATAAATTCCGAAAGCGATATAATAATACCAGACGAATGCACGTGCACACAGGTAATGTACTTTCGTACAATTGAATAAGCGTACCAATTTAATTAGCGGTCTTTTGTATCGGCAAAGCTTTGAAACTGATTAAAACAACAGGTGTCTAATTAGATGCACCTAAACCAGAATTGGTTAATGCACTGCACACCACCTTCAGATACATGCAGATACAGATTAGTCGGGGAGCCAATAAGGTCCACCTGCACCCCCCCCCCCCCCCCCCCCCCCCCCCCCTCCCGATGATTACAAATAACCTTATTTTTATTGTTCCCTATGGTATCCAGATAAAGAATCCGGATTTCACCGAAAAATAAAGGTGGCCCTACTAGGTGCTAGAGCCATTTGAATCCAAGATGGCCGCCATTTCCTCTAATTCCGACCAGCTGTATTTAATCATTGTAATAGATCGGTTATTAGCAAAAGACACAGACAAAATGTATGCCATTTTGTTGGTATGATGTCCTTCTTCAAAATGACGGCAAATAATTTCGAAAATAATTCAAAATGGCCACCGAAAAATGACGTCATATGCACGAAAATAGGAAATTTAATTAATATTTCACCATATCTTCCATTTTTCTTCACATTAATCATTAGTAAATGGCAATGTTTTTGAGACAGTCATCAAGCGTGATATTATAGCATCATTTTAAGACATTTGCCATTGACGAGGGTTCCGTAATAGATACAGAAAGAGGATTTGAAAAAGAGGGGTAAAATTTTCGATTTTTTGCAAGACGATTTTGATAGTCATTTTATCGACAAACCACACAGGCAGTTAATAGAATGTCAACAACTATGTGCTTTATTTTATTGGACGGATGTTTTACTTCAATGGAAATGAAATTGGTGTAGAAAATTTCCAAAATGGCCGCCGAAAATATGAAAAATGGTAAATATTGCCCCAGGGTGTCCTGCAATGGCTTACAAGTTGTGGTTGATATATAAAATTAGCTAATCTGTATTATATACATTGGATACTAACATGTCTGATGAACCATGGATCATTGTTTCTATTGTCACCACTGACATCACCAGAAATATTGGATTTTTCTCTCACAAACTTGACATAAATTTCGGCAAAAATTAACTTTTCAGGGTTGGACAATTGTTTTAAGTAAAATGCAACTATCATTGGTATCAAAGGTATTTATTGTTTTGGTCTATCTTAAATGTGTCACACTACGGTGTTTATAGACCAAATTGCTCAAGATGGCTTCCAAAATGGCAACCAAATTTGTAAAAAGTTAATTTTTTACATATATCCCGAACATTATTATCTGCGTTATCCGACAAGGTAGCAAACTGTGACTCACTTGGTTATTATACGTGTTAGTTAATTAACTGACAACTACGTTCTATTCTGTTTGTCCCAGTTCCGTATGGGGCATGACAAATTAATTTAAAAGTTGTAGTATGGAATTTTGCGGAGAACCTCTTTTGTGATTCTGGCCATATTATTGAAAGGAAATGGGCAGAACTTTGAGACGGAACTGAGATGAACCATAATATGTGGCTATTCTGGCCCATTATGATAAAAAGTGATCAACTGGATAAAATATGGATGCCAAGATTGCAGCCAGGGAGTTACTGTATGATCATAGGTGATGTGAATAGGTATACAGTGAGTTACTGTATGGTCATGAATGATGTGAATAGGTATACAAGGAGTGACTATATGGTTATGAGTGGGGTGTCCATGGTGGGATGTATAGGAATATAAGGAGTGGCTGTATGGGCATGTGTGAGGTGAATCAGTATTCATGTAGTGACTGTACGGTGTATTGTTGTGTGTGGCCGATGTGACCGTATGGGCATTGCTGTGGTGTATAGATATAACGAGAGTAGCTACATGGTCATCTGTGTGTTGTTTATGTATATATGGAGTGACTGTAAGGTCGTGGTGGGATGTATATGTGTACCGTGTGTGGCTGTATTGTGACATGTGGGTGTATATGTATATTTGTGCTGTCTGTATGATCATGGATGGAGTGCGTAGATAAATAGGGAGTGATTTTATGGTTATGGGTAATGTGTATAGGTGCACATGGTATGCTTGTACGGTCAAGATTGAAGTTATATGCATACCTGTGGCTATATAGGGAGTGTCGTTTTGGTAACGGGTGGGTCGTGTATTGATATATGTTGTGGATGTATTATCATCGGTGGTGTATAGGGTGTAGATGAATGATCATGGATGTCGTGTATGAGTATACAGTGAGTTGCTGAATTGGCATGTGCGAGGTGTATATGCAAGTATGAAACTTATGAGTGGTCGTGTGTGCGGGTATTGTTATATTTGGAAGGGCTCACCATTGGTGAGGTGTATATGTATATCTGGATTGACTCTATGGTCATGGGTATGGCGAATAGATATACATGTAGTGGCTGTATGGTCCATGGTGAGGTGAATATGTATACAATGAGTGACTGTATGATCGTGAATGTGGTGAATATGTATACATAGAGTGACTATATGGTCAGGTGTAGGCGTATACATGGTGTTCATGCATGGTGACTCATGGCTGTATCGTCATTTGTGGCATGTACCGGTATAACCAAATATGGCTGTATGGTCAGGTGTACGTGTATAGAGTGGGTGACTATATTGTCATTTGTGTGGTGTTTATGTACATATGAGGTCATGGGTGGGTTGTACATGTGTAATTTGGGTGGCTATCGCTTTCCACAATAACTCAAGGATATGTTAATCGATAGAGAGGTCATGTCAAAGAGTTCTCCACCTTGATAGTGTTTGTGTACATGGGGGAACTTTAAACGTGAAAAGCGATAGCCACCCATTACCACACAGTCATTCCATATATACATAAACACCACAGACATAACAATATAGTGACCAACTGTATAAACGTACACCTGACCCATGACCATGGATGGCCATACAGCCATGAGTCACAATGCAGGCACACCGGGTATAATCCTCAACATGACCCATAATCATAGAGTCACTCCTTGTATACCCATTCACCTCACCATTGGCCATACGGTAATCCCATGTATACATATTCTCCACACACACATGGTCAAATAGACATTCAATATATACATCAACACCACAACAATGACCATAGAGTCACCCCGGGTATACATATCCACCTCACCAATGGCCATATAGCCACTCGCTTCATACACATACCCTCACCCATGGCACCTGGTATACTCCTTCATCTGACCTATGGCCATATAGTCACCCCGTGTGTACCTATTCAAAACATTCATACATGATCATGGTCAATCATTGTATATATATTCACCTCACCCTTGGCCATGTTACTCCCCGTATCCCTATTTGTCACACCATAGCAGAATAGCCACTCAAGATATACTAATACTCCCCAGCCATGTCAGTATATTCACTCCATGTATGCATATGCACATCATCCATGGCCATTTAGCCGCTCGCTATATACACAGACCCCTCGCCCATGACCATATAGCAACACATGTGTATACCCGTATAACCTACACATGACCATACCACCACGAGTCACCAAGCAGGAACACCGGGTATACTCATACACCTGACACATGACCATTTAGTCACTCCCTGTATAGCTATTCATTACATTTATGATAATACAGTCACTCATTGTATACATACATGTACTCATCTCACCATTGACCATACAATAACTCCCTGTATACCTATTCACCTCACCTATGATCATAGAGTAACTCCCTGGCTACCATATTGGCATCCACCCTGTATCCAGTTGATATGTTTTATCATAATGGACCAGAATAGCCACATATTATGGTTCATCTCAGTTCCGTTTCAAAGTTCTGCCCATTTCCTTTCAATAATATGGCAAGAATCACAAAAGAGGTTCTCCGCAAAATTCCATACTGCAACTTTAAAATGAATTTGTCATACCCATACGGAACTGGGAAAAACATAATAGAACGTAGTTGTCAGTTAATTAACTAACACATATAATAACCAAGTGAGTCACAATTTACTACCTTGTCGGATAACGCAGAGAATAATGTTCGGGATATATGTAAAAAATTAACTTTTTACAAATTTGGTTGCCATTTTGGAAGCCATCTTGAGCAATTTGGTCTATAAACACCGTAGTGTGACACATTTAAGATAGACCAAAACAATAAATACCTTTGATACCAATGATAGTTGCATTTTACTTAAAACAATTGTCCAACCCTGAAAAGTTAATTTTTGCCGAAATTTATGTCAAGTTTGTGAGAGAAAAATCCAATATTTCTGGTGATGTCAGTGGTGACAATAGAAACAATGATCCATGGTGCATCAGCCATGTTAGTATTCAATGTATATAATACAGATTAGCCAATTTTATATATCAACCACAACTTGTAAGCCATTGCAGGACACCCTGGGGCAATATTTACCATTTTTTCGGCAGCCATTTTGGAAATTTTCTACACCAATTTCATTTCCATTGAAGTAAAACATCCGTCCAATAAAATAAAGCACATAGTTGTTGACATTCTATTAACATCATGTGTGGTTTGTCGTTAAAATGACTATCAAAATCGTCTTGAAAAAAATCGAAAATTTTACCCCTCTTTTTCAAATCCTCTTTCTGTATCTATTACGGAAACCCTTGTCAATGGCAAATGTCTTAAAATGATGCTATAATATCACGCTTGATGACTGTCTCAAAAACATTGCCATTTACTAATGATTAATGTGAAGAAAAATGCAGGTGGACCTTATTGGCTCCCCGACTAGATAGATACATGTTTGCTTATCACAAACTGATTGAACAATGGTGACTTCACAGGTAATTAGAGCAGTGACACGTTGTTTTTACATCAGCTATTATGGTGGAATGGACTCTTTGTTTTTACAACAATTGTCCAAACTAAACACTAATTCGACAGGACGGTGGTTTATTGTTACCATCACAGTTTTATTAAATCAACTTATCACAATTAATGAGCCGTCTGGAAAACGATAGCTCAGAGTTGAAATCTACAGCCAACAACATTTTAAAACGAGAGTCCGATCACGATCGGCAGATGTTAACCCATCCCTTGGCGATAAAAATTTACTATGATCAGAATCATAAATGAGAGTTTTGGTTTTGAATTATAGAGTATACTGTATGTACTATATTAGACAAATGTACATAACACAAATTATTGGAATGTATGGGTCACAGGCATTTATATAAGAGAATGCACTGGTACAGGATATGTAATGCTAAACCACCACACCACAGCCTTGGGTTAAATGTGAAACGTGTGACCTGAACATGGAATAATATAGCAGAGCATCAACAAATCTCAGGAATTGTTTATGTTGAACACTGACCTCTCTATTAAACCAATATTAAACAATTATAATGACCTCAGACCATCTGAAGATATAACTCTGCAGCACAGATGTCCAAGTCTACTGCTAATATCATGTGATGTTTATTGTTGAATCTTTATTTTAAATTAGATACCATAGCCTTCTTTATCAGATTATTTGCACATTGGCATAAGAGACATCAGAAAATGATATAGTCTTATCAATAGCTCCATAGGAATGGCATGGAATTGGTGAATTTGATTTAATGTTGCTCCAAACAGATTTACCAGTACATAACACAAGATTTTGGACCGATTTAAACAAATTTGGTGTGGTGATTCGGGGTACCCTTGGCAGAGTTATAATGGTGTTAGTTTTTCAAATTTTCAAACTTAAAAAAATAATTGTTTTTAATTATTAAAAAATAGGGACACATTGGGAATCTTTTTAATCAACTTGTATCATAATCATCAATATCTAAATGAAAACAAGTGGTCAATCCGGACATCGCAATAAGTGTACCATACTATGGTATAGGTACACATAAAAATCTAAATAAATTAATGAATCAATAGGGGCAAAGAGGGTGTCAAAATAAACCAATATAAAATGAGACATGGTATCAGACAGATGAAAGTATCAGGAATGTTGAGATGTGTTAATCTTTAACTACAGAAATCCATGCAAGTGAATGAGGAGAAACCTGGAGATATAACAGAAGAATTATTAATTGAAATTTCAAATGAGAACATCCCCAGAAATAAATAATAGACTATTCCAATTAAAACATTAGAACTGAATGGGACAGTCCATTGAATCATGATTGGGTTACACTTACAGCTTCACCACCAACATAGAGCTATGTTGTATATACAGTGGCTAAAAATAACTAATATTTCAATAAGAGATCACTTCTGCAGTCTCTCATATTGCAGTTAAGCTGCATTATTGGTAGTTAATTGTAATCTACCTGGGTTATCAATAACTCAAATCTGTTCAATTCTTAGTTGAAAAGGGCCATAACTCTGGTATAACAAATCAGATCTAACCCATATTCGAACTTGATCTGTATTTTGAGTTGAGAAACTCAAATACAAAATTTGGTTTCTATCAGTTGAAAAATTGTAGATTTATCGAAACATGCATGAATTCTATGTCAAAGGGCCATAACTCCATTAAAAATATCGGATCAAACCCATATTCGAACTCAATATGTATTTTGGGCTGAGCAACTCGCCTACCAAATTTGGTTACGGTCAGATGAATTTTTTTTTAGTTATGGCAGCATGCATGAATTCTAAGTTGAAAAAGGGCCATAACTCTGTAACAAAATCTCGGATCAAACCCAAATTCGAACTCGATCTGTATTTTGGGCTGAGAAACCCATATACTAAATTTGGTTTCGATCGGATAGAAAATTTGAGTTATCGCATTACTCGTAAAGTGTCTAGGACAGACAGACAGACGGACAGACGGACGAACGACGAGTGGTCAATCCGGGCAACGACACTATGTTTACCATACTATGGTATGGGTAAACATAAAAACACGAATCACCGTAAAATGTATCATTTCCGTGTTTCCTGGTTTTCTATACATATATTTATTTCTTATTATAACATGTTTTATCTATTGAAATTTATGTTATATTATGTAGTTTATTGAATAAAGTTTAACCCGTTGAACCCGTAACACCGATATTTAGGTGCAAACGAACTGTGACTATATCCCGTAACACCGATATTTCGGTGCAGCGACGACATGATTCGGTAGCAAATTTATATATAGTATAACGAACATCAGACCCACTGATTTATATTTAAATTGCCCTCACATATGTCAGCGGCGCCCATGGTTCGTATGGAATGGTTGGCCGCTAGTATCGGGTAGAAATATATGCGCATGCGCATAGCATATAATCTACAAAAACATACGATATTTTAAGCGAACTGTGCTGCTATATTTAGGGCATATAATTTCGTGTTCCCCGTGTGTGTACAGAACAGACATAATTTAGACACACAATTTCAGTTTAAATTACCCTCGCGTATATTAGTCAGTGTTCTGCTACATATGGGGAAGGGTCTATCGCCTATCAAGTTGATTTATTCGCGCATGCGCAGACCAGCACAATGACAAATAAATGGTTTATAACGTACTTATACACGACATACCAACTAATATATATATTTAAATGGGCCTATTGAAGTCAGCGCTGGCAAAGGTGTGTATATGGATTGGCTGCCCGCTAGAAACGGGTAGGAAAATATGCACATGCGCGCAGGCTATAATTCATTTTGAAAAATGCGTTTAAGTGAATTGTGGCACTATATATGACATATAGTTGCATGTTTCACATGTTGAGTAGACACAATCTAGACAGCTTACTTGAACAATGGGGCCACGATATGTTACGGGAAATTACGTTGTTTCTGCATGGTCTCAGTAATATCAGTCTCTGTTATGCCACATGCGGCAAAAAGTCTATCGCATATCAAGTTGACTTACTCGCACATGGTCAGGTATATCTTAAATTTCACATTAGGATATTGGTTGCATCGAAACGCAATTCGCTGATGTATAATTACAGCGTTAAAAGCTAGAATTCGTTTATCCTGCAAATTTCGGGTAGTTGCCTAGTAACCGTTTCTAAGGAGAGATCGGGTGGCAAAGTATCCCGGTCTTACAATGATCAGTGGTCCATGCATGCATAGCATGCCTGTACAGTTTCAGTTATGTGTCCCCTTTGAACATAACCAACACCACGCGACTATAGACACTGTCTAAATTAAGGCAAAACATACCACTGAATAGTAGTGCAATGTCATTCGATCATTAGTGGTATTTGCTTAGCAACCGTTGCTACCCATAAATGGGATATTTGGTTCACTATTCTAGTCGGGTATATCTCAAATTTCACGTTAGGGTATTACCTGTATCAAAAAACGCAATCACTGGGGTTGAATAACGATGCTATAAGCTATATTTACATTTTCCAGTCAATTCCGGGTAGTTGCCTAGCAACCGTTACCAAGGAATTGCCGCGAGGCAAAGTCTCGCGATCTTATAATGATCGCTGATCCATGGGGGACTAACCTGTAAAGTTTCAGACCTGTGTCACAGTTTGAACATAATCAACACCATGCGACTAGACACTGTCTAATTTAATTTAAGCGGAAATACCACTGGGAGCCCCGGGTCAGGGTGTCGATCACTGTGGGGCGTCAGGGTTCAAAGGGTTAAGTAATCAGTACTGAGGTGCTCGGGTCTCGATAACTCTTACTGACGGCAGCAATATATTCCGATGGTTTTGCGATTTTCTCTAAACCGAACACCTCTCTAAGTGCCACCGCAGACGCTACGATTAAAATCGTAAGTGGGGAAAATCGTAGGTGGAGAAATCGTAGCTTGCCCGCAGACGCTACGGTGCTGCGATGTTTGCAGCTACGATTTTATCAACGTGATCGATCACATGATAGCAAAATGTTATACCACATTCTCCGCATTATGCAACTAAATACATATGGCATGTATCTCAATGTTCTAAACTAACAAGTTGATGTTGAAAGTTCAAGTGAAATTGAATATTTTTTTAATTTTGACATTTTTGTACCTGTCAACTCAACAGGCTCAGATGCCCCAATAAGCCTTTTTGCTGGGTCGCGATTTTCAAGATGGCCGATGGTTCTATATGGTCCGATTCCTAGCTTTTTATCCAACCCACCGGTAAAAGCCGGTAAAAGGTCAAAGTTGAGAAGTAGCATCCATTTGTTTACATTCGACAGCTGAGTGGGAGAATTTTTTATCAACATTTTATGGCTTAATTTCATTTATTCTGAGTGCAACTACGTGTTTAAGAATTGTTTTGTGGCCATGTCATCTATAGAGTTAGGATCTGGTGACGATGCAGACATTCAGACGCCCTTTTTTGTCAACGAACTTCCCACAAGTAAAGTTACTGATAAATAGCGAGTTCTTGCGTTAAAAAAATAACTCAAAAACATACGTGATACATCCAATCCATCTACTGTGCGAAACCTACGTATTGTATGTATCCAGGGTGAGTGTTTAATTAGTTTTATGAAGTTCTCGCACCTGCGATTCGGTAACGACCTGTTGCTATTTTATTTTGGGAATTCCCAGACTGGAGCCGTATGCTAAAAATAGATGCTACTTGTTAACTTTGACCTCCGGAGACCAAATGGCGGATTCACCGCGACTAAGTGAAGTCACTTATTGAACTAAATTTCAACAATGGCGGCAGCCCTCTACTCCTTGCCTGATATGTGGTATAGGCCTGCACTCCCTGCACTTTCGTGGTATTTACAACATGACCAGTGCGACAGTGGTCATGTGGCAGCTACGATCGCGCAGGTTGCCAAGGTCACGCCACGATTTTCCTGGTAAAATCAAACAGTGCTTGATTGCTACGATTTGGCTACGATATTGTCGTGGGCATGCGCATTGGATGCTTCCTCCTGCGATTTTCCCCACTTACAATTTTAATCGCAGCGTGTGCGGTGGCACTAAACCGAACAGAAGGGCCGGGCCGAATGGTGTTCGGTTTAGAGAGGTTTTACTGTACATGCATATGGGTAACAATATCCTAAAGTTTCAATTCTCTACATTTGAAACGGTGGGAGAGTTGATTACACAATGAAGGTACCCAAAATCAAAATGGTCAAAATTTTCTAGGTAAAGAAAGGGGAATAACTCTGAAAAACAATATTTGCTGTAGTCCATATACATGTTGCACATCAGCCATATATTGGTAACAATTTCATAAAGTTTCAACTCTCTACTTTCAAAACTGTTGGAGGAGTTGCTTACACAATGAAGATACCCATAATGTGTGATGGACAGACAAACAGACAAAAAATTTCCAAGTCAAGAAGGGGAATAACTCCTTGAAAAACAACATTTTCCATCGTCCATATACATTTTGCACATCAACAATATATTGGTAACAATATCCTAAGTTTCAATTCTCAAAATTTGAAACTGTGGGAGGAGTTGATTACACAATGAAGGTACCCATAATATAGTATTACCAAAGCCTCTCTATGGTCTCTTTCAGGTAAATATGAGCTAAAATGCCACAAATCTAATTAACCCTTTCATGACGGGAGCTGCACTGGTGCAGCATTAAATATCCCATAGGGATCCTTGCATATATATGAGAACGCACTGGCTTACAAGGCCAATTTAAATATTGTTAGGCCAATGTATTCTCTTATATATGCGAGGCTCCCTATGGGAGACTCACATATATAAGAGAATGTATTGGCACAGAGTTTTTGCAAAATTTCAGGAAGCTCCAATCATCAAAGGGTTACGTCATCAAAGGCCAAAGTATGACCAAATGTCAGCTAAATGGCATACGTCAATTAATTAGGCAATCTGCCAATTAATAACCAACAGCCAAAGACAGGCGTGGGACTCCGAAAATCCCCAAAGTCTTGACAAAATGCCCCCCAGTGGGTCTTAACACGTTCACTGCCGAAAACCAATGGGTAATTCCATCCCGTATGCCAACATGGGATTTTATGTTTTGCCGATAGTAGATGATATTTTACGTATGTATGAGTAAAGGTTCGACCAATATCGGGTCATATGATGCTGAAACATGTTATTAGGCTACTACGAGATAACTCGTAGTCGGCAACTGGGACGGAATTTATTAGTGTTTCATCCCTGGTGCCAGCTACGAGTTATCTTGTAGGTAAATACAATTACGTTGTCAGTGTCTTAGATGACGAAGAGTGCTATACATGTACAAGCATATCGTATGTAAGACATGGTAAATGAATTTATATATCATAGTTGGTACAGACTACGTCGAATAAGACGTCAAAAAACATAATATGTATTTACCTACGAGATAACTCGTAGCTGGCACCAGCGATGACCACTGGTGAGTTTCATCCCAGGTGCCGACTACGAGTTATCTCATTGGAGCTTTATAACACGTTTCATCTTTCATTTGACCCGTATTTGATCGACAAAAATTGTATAAAGCACGATAATTCCTTTATATATACACAATGTGTCCAGGAATGGTCTAGTTGCACATGTATATCATGGTTCAGGGACGTACAGAAGAGGTCCTGGTGAATGGGAGTCTCCTACCAAGATTTCTAACTGGACCCCACCCCTTGTTCGGGCTGTGGGAATCGTTGTATCTCAAGCCATCGTAATTATACATATAAAATCGATCAATGGGATCGTTGGGCATGTTTTGGCGTATTCACCAACATTGCTTGCGGTTTGTGTTATTATTTATGTGGTATGAACATTACTACGAGTTAACTAGTAGTAGCAGTCCACATGGAACCGTTTACTACGAGTTAACTCTTAGTGGCAGTGAACGTGTTAAAAAGTCATTTAAAATACTGACAAAATTTCTATACTGAACTGCTTACAAAGTCTAATATCATTGGAGTGCGCATGAGAGAGGGTTTGCAATTCAACCCTTTCCCTTGATGCACCGCAAAAGCAACCCGAAAAACAACCCGATGGATAGTGTACTTTGATACAATGGAAGTGGAGTGAAATGACACAATTTACGTGAAAATACAGCATAAGGAATAGTAAATGAAATAGGTATATTTCTGATGAAAACAAAAGTACATCACTATTAAAGACATACTATGGACTTGTTTGAGCGCGTGAAACTGATGAGTACTGTAAGTACTCAAGACACTATGCCAACCTGGAGTCTGAACTACGCTCAATTGTAAATATTTGCATTTCGATTCAGGATGCAACTATCGGTGATAAACTAACACAAATGAATTCACTATCAAGAGTCATTGCATTCAATTAATATATAAAAATGGCAGTGTATGTTGTCAATTTGGATTAATATTTGTAAAAATAACAACTTTGAGCAAGATTATTTTCCGTTTCTATTTGATCACCCTTCCGGAGTTTTTCACTTTAATTATTGTCAGTTAATTATCCATTACTAAAATAACAATACCATGAAAAATAACAATTAACAGTACACACCAATTTAAGATAGATACAGATACAGGGTTGACTTATTTTACAATCTCAAGGCCAATAACTTCAGAAGAAATGGATAGACAAAACCTGTTACATGCATATATTGTTCCCTTCATGCTGTCTCACAAACATACTTTTGAAGGAAAATCTACACATGACGTACAGTCACATGACTGAGATCCAAAGTTGGTGCAGATTCATTTTCACTCTAAGGGTCATAACTCAGCAACAAATGAATGGATGAAACACATTACATGTGTATATCACTTCCACTGTGGTAGTTCATTAGCATACCAAATATAATTGAAATATGTGCTAAGATAACTGAGATAGAGAGCTCCAAAGTTGCTATGGACAGATGGAACCAATCACTGTTAACAATTTTACTATTATTCTCATATGCCATTTTATTACCATCCATAGCATGTCCAATGAAGATAAACTAACCTTTCTCTTAGGAAGCCATCGTGAACCCCTTCTGCTATATCCTTCATCGCATGGCATATTTCATCTTGAGCCGTATAGGAGAAACATACATTTAGAATTGCCCTGAAATTGGAATATACATTTGCGACTTGTAAACAAATTTCCACCCCAGGAATTGTTCAAGATTCAAGAATATATCAAATTTATGCTGTTGTGATCTATTTTGAAACTGCCACTAGCAGATTAGTTTTGTCTCCTAACAAGTTTACAAGCACCTGGAAAATTCAACACCACTCATATACAGTGTTCACGCTGTCGGTAGCCAAATTAGCCAATGGCTAATCTTTTTCGAATTTGGCTAATAAAAATTTCATTTGGCTAAACTTTTGGCTAAACTTTTTTTACCCCAAATGTAGACTGAAAGCATGGAGTCAGAAAGCTAATTAATAAAAGCGCTCAATAGATCGACATTCAAGACGAAGTTAGGTGACGAAAGTATTTCATTATTTTCGTACTTATGAAATATCGTTCCGTAACAAATTAGTGTACAGTAAATATATTTTTATTTCCAAATCTAACATAAATTTTGGCAAGTTGGTTTTCAATTCTGTGATATGAACGATCTAGTCCGAAAATATCGAAACTGGGAATATATTGCCGACTGTACAAAGGGAAACCCGATCGCGGACAATACAAAGGGAAATCCGATCGACAACTCTATCAACCAAGCGATCACACAGTGATATGCAATCATCTTTAGTTTTCACAAGACGGACATTCAAAGACGCATGGACATTAAACCGACCGTGGTTGAATCATGACAATGTGAAGAAAGCAATATTTTGTAAAGTGTGCATTGACGCTGGTATATAAGCAATTTGTTTGTAACAGGCTGTTTTAATCTGGAGAAAGATTACGTCACTGCACGAAACAGCAAAAGGTTATTATTTTACATTTAATCCCCTAATCCCCCATTGTCTGTCTGGTCACTCACGGGACTCCCGCACAATGCATGTTTATGATGACATTGTATTTATGACGGTCGAGGTTTATGAGCACCAAGTGTAAGACAATAGATTAATCAGCCAAATGTGAATCACGACAGATATTTTGTGGCTATTTGTCGTCAATACCGATACAGTCAAAATAATATGCATGCTTTTATGACAGATTGTAATTTGATAATGGCGTAACAATATTAAGTTATTAGTTTCCAGATGTCACTTAGATATTTTCGCAAGGATAAATATTTAATGATTTAAAACAAAATATTGATATAAAACAAACAAAAACAAAATTAAGAAGGACAATCCCGGGTTATCCCCCCCCCCCCCCCCCAATCACTCTTTCACATAAAGATTAATAAATTTTTAATAAATGATATATATAAAAATACTTCTAGTTCATAAAAATTATTTAAATTATTGTGTATTTTACCTGTGTCTGTTAGATTTTACGTTTTAGTCATCAATTGTGAACCGACCAGAAAACGATGATTTAATTTGGCCAAAGTTTTTTTTAATTTGGCCAAAAAACATTTGGCTAAAGTTTTTTTCATTTGGCTATTAAAATTTTCATTTGGCTAAACTTTTGGCTAAAGTTTTTTTCGGTCCAGCGTGAACACTGCTCATATACTTATACAATAATTCGCAGCAGAGATGTGGGTTCTAATTGACGTGGTTACATGAAACATGGGGTTGGATTGAAAAAGCAATAATGGTAAATGAATGGTAAATGGCTATCACACACAACACTGTTGAGGAAGTCTGACATTCACATAAATTACCTAATTAAGGACTGTACCTCCACCGAAAATACGCGACATGGCTGTTTTCTCTAACTCAATTGTTGAGCAAATCTCATAAACCGGATATCAACTGTCAATATTAGTTGATATTTGTTAAAGTTAATGCGCTAACGTAACTATAATTCACAGCCGGTTTTCTAACTTGGTCAAGATATTGTTGAGCAAGTCTCATATGCCGAATATCAACAAAATCATTGATAATACTTTAAGTTATCATGCTGACGCAATCAAAATTCACAAAAATGAACAAAGTAAGGGCCATAACTCTGCCCCCCCCCCCCCCCAAAATGTGCTCAATCAAGATTTTGTATTGGCAAGTCTCACATGCCAAATATCAATGAGTGAGCTAATATTTATTCAAGTTACAGTGCTACGCCATCGGTAGATGCCCAACCGCATGCGAACTGACCTCGCCAAACTGTACATAATTTTTTGGAAAAAAACTCAACCAAAAACATTTTAACAGTGGTTGATATTATTGTCTGAATCTAACCAAATGGCAATCCGGGGCTGTCAACTCAGATGGGGGTATCTTTGATGAAGTATTCAGTGTTCCAGATATACAAATGCAAAAAACAAGATATATAATCTAGTGAACAGCTTTTAGTGATACATGTATTCCGATAATCCGATTTGGAATAGCCAATCGGCCGATAATAGCTCATCGGATCATAATCTGACTGATATAAAAAAAAACACCATCCATTCAACTTTTGAAACACAGTATACTAGCTTTCAATAAACACATTGCCTACAACTGGCATATTGAATTAAAAAACAGTTGTGACAATGTAAAAAGAAGTTATTGTCATCATTCAATAGTCTGATATGGCTATAATTAATTGAGCATGCCAACGCACATATCTGACATACGCCGCTGAATATGAAGTTATTGGTTCCACCAGTGGATATGAAAAAGACTTCAAGAAAGTGTTAAACAGCTGACCACATTAATACATAGTTTCGTATCAAGTGTGTGCTGCATGATGTGTCAAGGCTTTGATAAATAATTTAGCACAATGAATTAGTACAGTCGCGATCAGCACTATCTTCAATAACCACCAACGTGAGGGGAGGGGTGGGGGTATTGCATAATATGCAAATGAGGACGCTTTGGGAATCTATTTATAATTATTATAAATACCAAGAACAAAATTGACAGAAATTATTATCCATCATATATGGTCCATCAATTTAAATTTAGTTGATAATCATCACCATCCAGTAGACCTACGCAACTTAAAAGCAGTCAATCATAACTCAAAGACTTTTTGTACCACGCACTTGTGCTTCACATGTGATTACCATGTTATTCAGGAGTCACTCATTCATGTCAGCACCAGACCTGTTAACCTCACAAAATATTTTCCGGGAGATTGGTCACGATTTTCCGTGAGATCGTGGTCATCATCTGGGAGATTTAAAAAAAATTTATTCCTCCAGATTCCTTTTGCATTTTCATAATTTTGACCAAAAAAAAAAAAAAAAATGATCAGCTATAACACAGAAACATGCAAGTTTGATGGCAAATTAAAAAGTATTTAAGAAAAAGTTTTACTGTGTAGTTTTTACTTTTATTGTCTAATTTATAGAGGAAATATCGTAAGCTACCGGATTACGTATATCAATATTAAACTGTAAACTACTTGCGATTTCATTAAAATCTCGCGAGATTTCAAATGTCACATTAAAAAGTACAACTCAGGAACGGATTCCGAAAGTTTAAATCCAGAACATTTGCTTATTTTGAATTTTATCAGACCAATAAACTTTAATGGTAGTTTCATATAACCTCAGGGCTTATCTCTAGTGGGTTGCTAATTGAGAACAGGTCACCTTTGTTCTGTCTGGTGATCGGGTTCAATAGAACTTAGAAGGTGTTTGTTGTTTTATTGTCCGGTGCTCCTGCTGTGCGAACAATGTTGATTTTATGACCCCAGATTAATCATGGGTGTTAATTGCCACAATGATGTCGCAATCCGATATCAGGGATGTGTTGATAGCCTGTCTACTGGTCAAATAGATAAAATAAAGAGATTATATTTTGTGATTTTCTACAGTAGCTGAATCCGGGAGATTGTCAGGCCTGTCCGGGAGCGCGGGAGATCGTGCTCAAATCCGGGAGGGTTAACAGGTCTGGTCAGCACATGTGATCTCTTTTTCAAAACTACAATCAGAGGCAGAGCGCAGCTGATGTCAGCGGAAAAGGTTTTGGACTTTGAAAGTATACCAAAAACACTGTCATGATAGGGAATTGAATGAGCATATATGGGATCAAATGCCCAACCTACCGGTACATATATACATTGGAATTGGCAGAGTGTGCCACCAGATATTTGGAAATCGATCACATGCAGACACTAGACACTTTTTCCTTATCAGAACACCACTAAAGCTTCAATGGTTTTATTCCATAAAATTTGTTAAGAACCAAATGTGAGATATAAACTAGACTTGCGAAACCAATAATTAATAGTGAAAAATTAATGCAATTATTATTGCTGACCCTCTAATAGTTCATTTGAGGCAGCGATTATCTTGTAAAACATGCGCTCTGATGTTTATACAATGTCCCTGCCTCTCATGAATTATTTCACGTCACCAGTTCAATCCAGTGATTATTCTCTATATTATTCCTAAAATTTTACATCATTGGACATGCTAATTAGTTCACAATATTACCAACCTGTTATTATTTTTTGACAGATTAATTGCTTTGGCGATGATTTCTTGAACATCCCTGGGTAGGAGAGATATATTGCCAAGGACACGGATACAAACACCATGCTTCTCTATCAACTCTCTGAAAAAGAACACAAGAAATAATTTTTGATGTCTTAAGGTTTGACTATCCAAAGTGGATAATGTCATATGGCCCAGATCCAAACTTTCAAATTAACATGGAATGAGGATTGACTAACAAATAAAAATTCCTTATAAACACATCAAAAAAAGAAATCCCCCCCCTAATATAATGTGTAATATTTTTGGAGATATTGGTTGGATTTGGGTTAAACTTTTCGCAAATGATTACTGGAGCTAGAGACACAATCTGTGCGACGGACAGCTATGTAAGTGGTATTACGGACGACTGGGCACGAGTTGATTGGAGGAGGGGAGCCTTTCAAAAATGGCAAACACAAAGGTAGAGTGATCTCGGCCACAGTATTGTTTCCTTGATTACACATTGTGCACTGCCTGTAGTTTGTCAGAAAATGATGTTGTGAGTCACCCTACATGCTTTAGAGCATAACTTTGCCGAACGGGATCAGTATGTACCCGGTCCATACTCATTCCCTTCAGTCATTCCATACCCCTTTAGTTGGGAAGGTTGAAATCAACCAGTGATAGGTCGAATACCAACCAAAAACAGAGGCATAGCTATTGGCCTTTTGGAGGTGAATTTATCCATAAAACATGTTGCCCGCCGCATGGGGTGATGCCAAAAACCATACGGGACAGTGAAACCAGCAGATTGCCAATATCGCAGATCGCCCCAGATCTGGAAGACTGAGGGTTACAACTGCTAGACAAGATCGTTATTTAACAAACGCTACATTGCGTAGGAGGACGTCCAGGAGTGGTATGTATCAGCACCACACATAAGACTGAACTTGTCCCTGTTATTAATGGGAATCTGAATGTAGGAGCTCAGAACATTTGTGAGACAAACTGAAGAGAGCTGTTTATCATCGTGCCAATGACCACACCAAGCTCGGTGACATGCACTGTCTGTTACAGGACGAATGGAGGAAAATTCCAAAGCGTAGAATCGCCCCTATCATCAACAGCATGCTATCCCGAATTCCCGATGCCAGTAGGTTATCCAGAGACATGGTGGCTACACGTAATATTGATTCATTGAATAAAATCTCATTGTTATCTCTTTTGTCATTTTTTAAATCTACCCCACTCCCATTCAATCGATGCTCAGTCAGCCGTAACACCACTCACATGGCTATCCTTCGCCTGGATTGTGTCTCTAGCTCCAATAAGCATTTACGAAAAGTTTCATCAAAATCCACCCAATATCTCCGAAAATATTACATATTATATTAGGGGGGACTTTCTTTTTTTGATGTGTTTATAAACAAATCGGAAAATGAAAATACCTGTAAAATATGAAATATTTGTGTATTGACTTGGATATCTAGGAAAATCATAAAATTTCAAGTAAAATTCTAAGTATTAATAAAACTCAATTTGATACTATGAATACTTCACCATATTTACAACTCTATCATCAAACTCTAAAAGATACGATTTAGATCCTTTGGTGTTTGAATGACTGTGAATAGTCTAGATATGAATTTTGTTGGAATGATTATGAATAGTCTACATATTCAAATTGTAGGAATCTAGTACTAGTAGTAGATAATAGTATAAACATATAGAATAGATAACGTCAATAAATTAAGAGGATTCAGAGGACAAAGAACACGGATTAGAACTAGTAGATGACACTTCTGGAAGGATGTGGACTCATTATCACATATAACCAGAGCTGTATACAGTGAATCCCTAAATAATCGAATCCTTAACCACAGCAGAATTATGGGTAACTTTTCAGCATTTAGTCGAGAGCTTTAGTGAGAGCTTTCCGATGAAAGCAATATTTCAAACTATATCCTGAAAAGTTACCCATAATTATGCTGTGGATAAGAAGTCGATTATTTAGGGCACTACTGTACTCTTTATCACATTCTGCATGTCTGTTTATCATTCTCACTATTTTGTTAATGTTAAGAGGGACCTAATCAGCTAAACTCACTTCTCTTCAAGTAGCCTGTTAAACTTCTTTCTGGCTAATTCCATCAAGCAGTCAACTTCTTCTTTTGATCTTTTGAAGTTCTCAATACTAAATGCATATACTGTAACCTCGGCGATTCCAATGTCAAGACACCAGTCAAGTGTCTGAAAAAAGAAAGTGACATACTTAATGGCTCCCACAGGTTAGACCAAGTACGTTAATCCAGAGTATGCGCAACTGGCGTGAGATCTCGCAAAAGATCGCGAACTCTTTTGTTCCGTTTAAAAGCGGGCGTGATTGCGCGAGACTGCTGTTTCCAATGGCATAAACAACATGGCAATAACCTATGGGAGGCCAAATTCACATTTAATAATTAATTGTGCTTAAGCGCAATCAATTGCGCTTAAGTGCAATCATTGCGCTTAAGCGCAATTCATGGTTATATGTAACAAAACACCCCTGGTGAATAAATAGGTTTCTCCATAACTTAGCATTAACTCCTATTGACATGTCACCTCTTGGTTTCATTGGTTTGATTGGGTAGGGAGCTAGCCCAATTTCTTTATCAAAATGGCTGACTCGCAATAGTATCACCTTCTGTTTTAGTTGGAGCGACTCGTGATAGCATTATATTATCTTCGGTATATATTAGTTGGGGCTACTTGCAATAGCATTACTTTCTGTATTAGTCGGGGCGACATTGATTTTCTTAAATTTTCGAGTATACAGGCACACCATATGAGGGAAGCAAGCCCTCGGTGACACCACATTCACACTATATGATCGTGGAAATACTATAGATTTGTGCAAGAGATGCTGATTTAATAAGAAAAAATAAAGCTCCAGGACTGAGACACCAAAGCTCCAGTGATTACACACGATTTTTTGGACAGGGATGCTGATAATATGAAAATAGGGTTTTTTCCCCCTGATTTAAGTCAATAAGTAAACCATACAGTAATGCTCTAATTAATCGACTCCTTAACCACAGCAGAATTATGGATAACTTTTCAGGATTTAGTCGGAAATATGGCTTGTTGCCATTCATTGGAAAGCTCTCGAGAGCTTTTCGATGAATGGCAACAAGCCATATTTCCGACTAAATCCTGAAACGTTACCCATAATTCTGATGTGGTTAAGAAGTCGATTAATTAGAGCATTACTGTATGAGGTAAGAAAGCCCTCATGCAGTGACACCACATGCATGTATAGGCTAAAATCTGTGCAAAAATACATTAAAAATATCATACAAAAAATTACAAAGAGTTCTGGGAAGGCGACATCAATTCTTTGGATAGAGGGATGCTGATAATATGTAATTAGGGATTCTCCATGTTGAACACATACTCACAGTTGACTGTTGAGTACAGGTCAAAATTAGCCCAATGCTCATCTTGTGTTGCTAGGTGATACACCAGGTCATGCTAATAGTTTATGGGTAGGTTAGATAGTAGTCACAATTATGCTTAAGCGCAATTGATTGCGCTTAAGCGTAATTAATTACGCTTAAGCGTAAATGCCCTATTTGCGCTTAAGCACAATATGTGGTATTTGCGCTTAAGCGCAATTCATTATTAAATGTGAATTTGGCCTCCCATAATAACCACGACAATTGTAGTCGTAGTCTTAACCGCATATATTAATGAAATAAAACAAAACCAAACATTTGTACGTGGGTTTAATATTACCAGAGGATTACAGTTTTGGCGATGGTGGTGATGTAATTAATTACCTATTATGTCTAATTGCATTTCTCCAACATAGGCCCCTACTGTGTGGATACACTGGATAGGTGTTACATGATGATGATGATCATCTAATATGGGTGATTTGAGTAAACAACTCCACATTCCTAATAGCTTTAAACATCCATAATTACACATACTTATAATCAACCCATTCAATTATATTGTAGTGGCTATTTGTCAATAATTCCAGCATGGCAGTAGAATTGTGTTAACATTGTTTTATGGCACATTTGAGATAGAGGCCATAATTCTGGTCTAGCATAAATAATTTGGGCATTATAATAATCCCATATTAGAAAAAGTGACAATGATAAAATCTGTAATGAAAACAAAAGCTAGGCGCCTATTCAAAATCTCGAACACCATATAAGTGTTCTGATCCCATATTTGTAAGTGAGTATATGAAAGGGTTAAAGTGAAGAAAAGATCAAGACATTGTTTTATTGTGAATAGGCTCCCATCAGCTGTTTTTGAGATGGGACATTTATATAGAAAGTCATAAAATATTTAAAAACATAACGAATCCTGAATTAACATCACACTGAGTATCATACAGGTATTCCTGAGGCAACGTTGAATTTGTTTTCCATGCATGCTTCATGTTCATTGTAATCTTCTTACGTTTTTTAAGTTTTGGTATCTGCAAAAATATAAACATACATTACAGCAATATGATAAAGTGACATAATCCTCAACTTTTTTTTTACATTCTACAATGAGATAATAGCTCGTTAATAATTTAATTTAAATGTAGTAAATATAAATGTATTAGACATACATTTAATAAAACAAGGAACGCTCTTTATTGTTACACATCACATTCCATATGGTGTCACATGTAAAAATAACATATTATTTCAATGATGATAACTAACTTGGCATAATATTAGAACTTTCTAGGACGAAAGAGAATTGATGTTGCTAACTTGCTAGTCCAACAATGCACATGATGATATCATGACAATAATTTGATCTGTTTAACGCATGTGAAGCACAGCTGTCAATGAAAAGATCCCAAACAAAACTTGCAAGATTGTGTGTTTATTATTATATAAGACACATTTAATTTTAAGTTAATTCCACGGTACATTACAAGTAAAACATTTCCAATATTATTCAAAGCTAAATTGGCCACTGGGTTTTGTTAAATTTGTCTAGTGAATCGCCCAACAAAATTATGGAGTGCCATGGCATGTTTTCATTGCACCTGGCGAAATGGTGAAATTTATGGAAACTTTGTACAAGTAATTTTCGGTAATCTAATGCAAGATCAAACTGAAATTGCTTAGATTGTAGGAATACTGTCTTATGAACACAAACATACTTGTCTGGTCGAAATTATATGAAGCAATCTACCTTTTTTGTGATTAGATAGGAACCATCTATTTCTACTGAAAAATAAGTCGAAATTAGGATACACAACCGATCTTTTGATACTTAGGTAAAAGTTTTGCAGTTTCGTGAACGTAACCGACATTTTCTTGAAAAGCAATTATTAAGAAACGTTAGGAGTACAAAATTTATCCCACACGACCAATTACGTTTATTTAATTGAAGAAAAATTTAATGTTCGTAGTTTTCCCATTGTTCGTTGACAATCAAAACAACGAGAACAATCGTCGAATAAAGCCATCGAATTTACGTTTCTGCAGTCAGAAAACATTAATTAACTACAATCAAAACATATAACCAAACACAAAGAAAAGACTTATTCAGTAAATAAAACATGTTACTTACTTATTATTGGAATTATTCACACTTATGTACTCCACAGATCAACAAAACAGGTAATGCAAACATCGTCTGAAATGAGATCTCGTCAATTCCCGTAGCGTTCGCGATATCTCCACGATGCGTTGTAGAGCCAACACTGTGAGTCTCGCATACTCTGGATAAAGGTACATGGTTAGACCTCATTAAATTCAAGGCATTTTATGAACAACTAGCTGAAACAGACTCCCTTTTGGAGCTTTTATTCAGCATCGGAGATGCCTGCAGCTCCTTTGTACGTTAGGGGCCTGTGGCCCGTCTGCGCTTTGTGCACATTTTGACCTTAGACAGAGGCGGCCCCTTTGTGTGCTCTGTGCACATTTCGATCATTTAAACAGTTTGATTTAAAAAAAAATTATTTTCTTTTATATTGAGCTCCTTGCTCAAATTATCAAACCTTTTTATTATTTTGAGAGGCCGATCACGATCGGCAGATGTTTAACCCATACCTTGGCGATAACGATTAGCTATTTTTATAAATTTTATAAATCCTTACACCAACCTTTTCATGAGTTCAAAAGTTTCAACAATTCACACATTATATAGTGATCGTGTGAAAAATATTTAGTTATCACATTATCACATTGTGTCAACAGGATTGGTGGAGGATGTTAATATTTTAAGCAAATAAACCAAATGACCCTCACTTTGCAGGTTAGGGGTGTGTTATCGTCAACTATGCCAAGAACTATAAACATAATCAATGGAAATATTTGAGTTATCAAATCGGATAGAATGGGGTTAATCTTACCCAAACTAATGAACTGATAAACACAAAATAGTCTATAAAAAGCATGTTATTGGATTTAGAAACCCATACAATTAAGTCAGTCTCAAGAATACTAGCACCATTAATATTATCCTGGAGCCTGAATGCAATTGAGAGAATTTCAAAATAAGACATTTCCTCTAATGATGAATATTCAATTGGTGATTTATTGAAACCCTTACTGAACCTGGATCAAAGTGAAAGGGATAAAATTATATCTGTCTATGGCATTATATGTGTCTATGGAATGGTTTAATTTTAATCCCAAATCCATGAAAATCAAAAGTGGATCACCATCAACCTGGACATAAAATAGGAGAATGATCAAATGAAAAGCATCAAAACCATATGATGTGTGGAGAGGGTTAATCATTTTCAATGACATCATATCATGGAACTAATGAATGTGTGGATTAATTTATGCCTAAGATAAAACAACAGTGTCTGTAAACAACAATGTCTGTAAAACATCCCTACAAAGTAACAATGGGCTAATCCAATTTATTATTTTAGAATAGGTGTCATATACATGTAGTGTGTACATTAACTAATGTAATGAACCTGTTTCAACAAAGGGGTTAACTTAATATTGCACAGAAAACAGAACTCCACCAGAGTCATCAATCAAAGTTTGACATCTGATAAACAATGCCAGCCAGTGGTACCACTATCAGGCTTTATAGCATGTGGTATCTAATGTCCATAGTGATAATTAACTCATTTCAATAACACACATGGTCTGGGGATATGTTCTCTTCAAATTCCCAGCAGTAATTACTTGAATTATAAAGGGTCATAACTCTGTTAAAATATATCGGATCAAACCCATATTCTAACTCGATCTGTATTTATGGTGATAAATTCATATACCAAATTTGGTGTTGACCAGATGAAAAATGTTTTGAGTCATAGAATCTTGGGTGAATTCTAAGTAAACATAAGAGTGAAAAGGGTTAATTAAACAATACCAAAAACCATACAGACGAAGAACGTGCTAAGAAAAACCTAGGTAATAAATATGAGGCAGATCAGAAGAAATATGTTCAACTTATTGCATTGGATAGCATGTGTGTAAAGCGTTAATTATTTTCTAAACCGATCAACCAATCAATACCAAAAACTATACAGGTGAGGGGTGTGTCATCATAAACCTACATATCAAATATGAACACAATCGGACAAAAATTACTTCGGTTATAGAATTGGATTTTTTTTCTTCTGAAAAAGGGTCATAACTCCTTTAAAATAGATCGGATCAAACCCATGTTCGAACTCGATCTGTATTTTGGGCTCTGAAACTCACATACCAAATTTGGCTCCTATCAGATAAAAAATGTTGAGTTATGGCAGAATGCGTGAATTCTAAGTAAAAAAAGGGCCATAACTCTGTAACAAAAACAAGGATCAAACCCAAATTCGAACTCGATCTGTATTTTGGACTCAGAAACCCAGATACAAAATTTCCGATCGGATAGAAAATGTTTGAGTTATTGCATTACTCGTAAAGTGTCTACGGACAGACAGACATACCGACCAACAACGAGTGGTCAATCAGGAACAACGACACTATGTTTACCATACTATGGTATGGGTAAACATAAAAACTAACACCATTAGAATCTCCGCCTGGGAGAAAAATTCAAACAGACAGATCGGACAGATCCTACTCTTTTATATATATAGATATGCAAGGACCTTCAAAGCTTTCTTATTCTGAAATTTGAGATGATTCGTTGGCAATTTTCTGAGAGTGCTCCATATCAATGTACATGTACCATACCTCCAAAACATTTAGGCTATACTAGGTCTCCTATGGAAATTTGTGCACTTTCTAGGCCTTTAATGTTCATTGGGACATGTCTTAGAGGCTCCACAGGACTTCTGTCGTTATGTTGAAACAATCAAGTATATGTCCCTCTATTGGTTAGGGTGATCAGGTCCTCAACTCCGATCAAGCTTGAAAATCAGTCCCGAATTGACAAGGGTAGAGGCTGATGTCCAGGCGTACCCTTCTACACGCAGTCATACTTGAGGATGGGGTTGAAGATATCCAGGCCTGGATATATTGCTTCACGCTGCTGAGTGTAGGGAGGGGGGCAAGAGTACATGTAGGTAATATTAAAAGGTTCGAACTGAAAAGTTATGGGTAACAATTCAAGAAGTGGCTTACCTCGGCCAATTTGTCAAATCCTCGCAGATGTCCTTCAGCCCTGTCAATGCTTCTCTTCCTGGCAAAGCGTCGATTTCCATCCATGATAATGGCTACATGCTTTGGTATTGGACCAGATTTTAGTACACTGATACACATTCTCTGAAGCCATGATCGGTTCCGCTTCTCTGGAAACCAGGACATGTCACATGTGGCTCACCTACAAATGGTTATGGTAGCGATTTTGGTTATGGCAGAAAAGGATTATTTTCCTCAGAAGATCCGTGTCCTTTTATGATAATTTGATACCCAGGCCACTCAAAAAAGATTTCATGCTTTACCTAGCGCCCACCCCTAAATTTATACCCATGTAGCAAAATTTGTTGTCAATCCTGGCAAATCTACAAAAATCAGTAATTTGTATCTAATTACCCGAATTGCTGTTGTGTGTCAGGATAATTAAATAATGAACAGTGCACAAGACACGTTCTAATCCAGGTTGTTTATCATCTGAAACCTCTTAATTTATTGACATTGTGTGACTACTGACCAATATTCAAATTGATTGCCACTCACCAGTCTCAGTGCGTAATATGTGCATTGTGGTTTATTGAGAGACAAACCTTGTAGCAATGAGCAAAAAAAAAGAGCCTCCAGTAAATGGCATTGTTAATTTGTGCACTGCTGCATAAATAGGTCAATGCAATGCTTCACTGGTGATTGTAAGTAGGCGATACCAAACACCAGGGTCCGCGCTGGACCGAAATTTACTTTTGCCAAATGAAAATATTTTTTGCCAAATAATTTTCTCAATTGCCAAATGCTATCCCTGATAGTATCATTTTCTGCAACCTTAAGTCTTATTTTTCGACACTCGGGTTTGAACGACTTTTGATATCGATAGCAAAGCAGTCAGTTAATAATTAGTTATTCTCGCATCTCTATTGTGGTTTATCATAAAACAATAAGCCGATCACCGAACAATACAATGGTAGAAGAGTTTCTCTATCAGTAGGGCACATCACAGGAGGATTAGTAATCCCTCCAGCCATCAGTACTATGTTATGAGATTAACTGCATCTTAATAGAGGTGTTATCTTTCCTTAAACCTTATAAAACACCACTAATATAATTATGATGTAAGAGTTTCCTGAAATTAATGGTATTTATTGACCAATAATTTTCAAATTGCTTGAGGAATTAAAAAGTGACTTGCCAAAACTTTTGCCAAATGAAAATATTTTTTGCCAAATGTGAATTATTTTTGCCATTGGCAAATTTGTGAAGTGGCAGCACTCACTTGTGGGAAAGAGAATGAATAAAAATAAGAGAATGACAATGAATAACTGTGTTCAAATGTTTTCTTTGTTATTGTCAGGGATTACCTTCATCTTTTGTTGATGTACCAATTTTTTAAACCAACCTGGATGCAAAAAACAAAAGCCCCAGTTCCAGGAAAAAAACCTATGATAAATCATAATCTTTGTTGAATGAGCTTATTTCTGCTTCCTTGCAAATAGTTATAAGTTGAAGCTCAACCGATTTGTGGTGACTGTCCACATGTAGGCCTATTCACATTCTACTATTTGCAGAGGGGTGATCTCATGATGGAGATATTAAATAAGCTTAATCGCAATAAGGATGTAATTGCGTTTAAGTGCAATAAGGAATATCTTATTGCAATCCCTAATTGCGCTTAAGTGCAATAAGGGAAAATCTAATTTAGCTTAAAGCGCAATAAGAGAAGAATAAGGAATACTCCTAAAAAATATTTGTATTGTGCTTAAGTGCAATTAGAGATTCCTTATTGTGCTTAAGCTCAATTATTTATTAAATCTCAATTTGGCTTCCCATACAAAATATAATAATTTATAACATAATAATAGTTATAATACTGATACATTAAAGATACATAATCTGATTCGATGGTCCCCGTATCATTCAGTTACAACAACAGAATTTCACCAAAAGCCGATTTAGTTATCCAAATTAGTTTGTTGCCATTAAATACTCACAACAATACCAATCATCACAATATCATATTTCCAAAAATGTCTTATAATAACGATATTTCTTGTCAGTTTGGTCTACGAGGGTGGAATTCCCCAACAGGTTTCATCACATGTGTAGCATGGTGGCATAAACATGTCTATTTGCATGAATAAAATTGATTACCAATTCGTAAACAAGTTTATGTATGTATCCCCATGTCAACTATCACAACATATACCGTATTCTTGTTGATGGCGATGCTTTTCATTGTCTTTTTTCCCAAAATTAATTTTCGATCGACACTGATGCACTGATCGAACAGGGTGCCGTGACCTTGTGTGAACTCTGTTAACGGCGTCCGCGCATGTTTGTACTATTTCTGGAGGAAGTGAGTGGAAGTTTTGCCAGGCCGCCAAATATTCCAGTTGGGTGAAAAATAACAATTTTCAAAAATTGAACTTTACACCTAAGCCGAAAAAACAGTAACTTAGGGGCGTTAAATCGGATTATATATCTTCAACAATAAATTTAAACTTAAACGGCGTCGTCACTGACTCGCTGTCACTTTCACTGTCGTCAGTTATGGGCGCCGAAATCTCAGTGATCCTTCTGAGCAGCTGGCTGGTTTTTAAATCTCCATATATACCACCCAAACTCTAGAAGCACAAATGTCCTCAAATTCCTAGTGGACAGTATTTTTTATCAACTTAAATATGTTCAACAATATACTGTGTAATTAGTAAATCTGCAGTTGCAACTGAACCTTTAGATGTGTGTTCAATTGTATGGGAGGGCATTTCCACATTTACTAATAATTGGACTTTCAGAGTGTAATAAAATTGCACTTAAGTGCAATTCAATTGTGCTTTAATATCCTCAATTCAATGATGCTTAAGTGCAATTCAATTGCGCTTAAGCGTAATTACTTACATCTCCACCCAATTGCGCACAATAGCCATAACAAATTTTCACCCCTCTTAGATCAAATGAGGTTCATAATCAGGTTGGGCTGGTTGTTATATGTTTTCTTAAAATATAGACTACTCTATAAGAAGTAGGGGGTTTTTGTTTATGATGATGAATAATTGCACTTAAGCACAATTGAAATTACAGTTTTTAATTGCACTTAAGCGCAATTGCTGCCCACATATAAATGTTAAATGTATCGCGTTTAACTCTTTCGCCACCAAATTTACAGAGGTCAAATTGTCCAGGACACCGGGTTTTGGAGCAGTTTATATGGAAATTCAGTGTCTCACATGTGGGGCATTCATACTAGTATTTATAGATGAGGTAGGTATGGACACCCATATATTGTCATGACCAGTGACAACTGCCCATCAATTTGAACTACATGTAACTGCCGATGGATGACGTCATATAATTGTGATTATATCACCATGGTAACGCATGCCATATTTACCAGGTGCGTAAATACATTTGAACTCAATATCTACTGTTACAGTTTATAACGATATTTGCAATATTTCACCACATAAGTATATTGACCAAACTCACATTCAAATAGTTAGCACATGTCGTAGATTTAGCATATGTGGTGATTAAGAATGAAATTAGAAGGCGTACAATGAGCATAATGATGAGAACAGACCAAGTGTATGCCCAAGATGTGTTATTTAACCGAGATAGACCCATTTCCCCGGATTTAGGCCCACGTGTATTAATGTAATAATGCTAAGCAATTATGAATAACTTTCAAATACACAACTGCCAATGATCTCATTGCATTCCCAAAATGTTTATGCATGTCAATATCATGCTTACAACATGCACTCGCAGCTATTATTATTGAAGTCGCACTATTGCACGGCACGGTGAATTTCGTAACATTACGTGGAAAATAGGAGACACTAGAAGTTTACCACAGAAAACGTCATTAGAAAGAGCAACAATCTTCTTTATTTCATAATGATAAACATGTATTATCGCAATGTGTTTGTCATAAACAATAACAAACTTCATCAATCGGTACATGTGTATCTGATTAAAAAACCCCACACATATCGCCATTGTTTCATCAGCATTTTTGGGGAAAACCCCACAATAGTAATTGTGACGTCATACATCAACTGTATATATTTAGGTCGGGAACATCTCATTGTGGCCGTATTTGTCAGGTCTACGTGTTCAACAGTAAATTAGCATTGATACAGAATATCACCCAAATGATATCTAAGCCGCCAGTCAATAAAATCATTAGTATATCTCCGCAAACGTGAGATTATTGCCTGTTATTCCCGAAAATTATTCTCTGCCCGCTAAAGCGGTGTTGAAGGTAAATTACGTCGTGCCCGCTAAAGCGGGCTGCAGTGTTGAAAGAGTTAAGCGCATTTGGATTGAAAAGAACAATTGGATTACATTTGTGGACAACAATGGGGGTCCAAGTTCCTATTTAATAGCTAACAAGCAGTCGCAGACGACGGTATCCCCTAGCGAAATGTGCAGTTGGGGAAGTGCATTCTCAATAATGTTTGCATTCTCAATATGTGCTAAACAACAGGTGGGATTTTGTCAAAAAGCCTGGCTTGCGAACTCATTTTAGGTACTAGCCATGTGACGTCGTCCATTTGCACCAAAAATAATAAACAAAGTCCAATAACTCTGCTGAAAATATCCGGCCGAACCTGGTTTGTGAACTCGTTCTAGATACTGGTCATGTGAACTCATATACCAAAAATCTTTGAAATCCGTTGACATTTGTGGAAATGAGCCCTGTGACGTCGTCCATATGCACACAAAAGTCCAATAACTCTGCTGAAAATATCCAGCCGGACCTGGTTTGCGAACTCTTTCTAGATACTGGTCATGTGAACTCATATATCAAAAATCTTTGAAATCCGTTGACATTTGTGGAAATGAGCCCTGTGTCATCGTCCATTTGCACACAAAATATAAACAAAGTGCAATAAGTCCGCTTAAAATATTCGGCCGAACCTGGTTTGCGAACTCGTTCTATATACTCGTCAAGTGAACTCATATACCAAATATCTTAGAAATCCGTTGAGATTTGTGGAAATGAGCCCTGTGACGTCGTCTATTTGCTATTTGGTAAATTCGACAAAAATAATAAACAAAGTCCAATAACTCCGGTAAAAATATCCGGCCGGACCTGGCTTGCGAACTCATTCTAGGTAATGGTCAGGTGAACTCATATACCAAATATCTTTGAAATCCGTTGAGATTTCTGGAAATGAGCCCTGTGACGTCGTCTATTTGCTATTTGGTAAATTCGACAAAAATAATAAACAAAGTCCAATAACTCCGGTAAAAATATCTGGCCAGACCTGGCTTGCGAACTCATTCTAGGTAATAGTCAGGTCAACTCATATACCACAAATATTTGAAATCCGTTTACATTTGTTCCAAGTTATGACTCTTACAAATTCGGGACGGATGGATGGACGGAAGGACGGAACCCATTACTATATCCCCCGCAAATTTTAAATTTGATGGGGGATAATTACACTTAAGCATATTGCTATTACCATTAAGCATAATGCCATTATGATTATGTGTAATTGCCTCACTCACAACTCAATCATGCTTAAGCATATTGCCACTATGGTTAACCCTTTGGAGAGTATTCGTAATGTCATATACATGACGTCATGAGTAAATTTAACATCAACGTCATAGCAATAATTATTAACAAGTTCTGGTCAAAAGGGTCCAATAATTCGTTTTAATTTATGTGCGTTTTCTGTTAGCGTGTGTCATCATAATCGATTGCACTTATACATTTGGGACATTATATTAATCAAAATAACTCCTATACAAATCATTTATAAATCAGATGATTTATTGAAGTTATGTCTACATAAAATAACACTTCCCGAAACGACATATATGTCGTTCTACTCCTCAACCGATAGACGACATATATGTCGTTCTACTCGCGAAAGGGTTAAGCGTAATTGGTTTTCATAGCCTTACCACCTTACATATAATGGTATCGTAATGCCCTAAGTAATCGACTCCTTAAACACAGCAGAATTATGGGTAACTTTTCAGGATATAGTCGGAAATATGGCTTGTTGCCATTCATCGGAAAGCTCTCCGGTAACTTTTCAGGATTTAGTCTGAAATATGGCTTGTTGCCATTCATCGGAAAGCTCTCCCCGAGAGCTTTCCGATGAATGGCAACAAGCCATATTTCCGACTAAATCCTGAAAAGTTACCCATAATTCTGCTGTGTTTAAGGAGTCGATTACTTAGGGCATTACTGTATCATCAAAGTTAAATATATGACATGATGCATTACCGGTATGCTTAAGTGTAATCATATAGCTATTAAATGTGAATTTGGCTTCCCATAGTTTCTTGTTGTAATATTACTAAATACCGGTACCTGGTATATGTCAGTCTAGATCATGCCAAACATAAACTGAATCAACATTAATTCACAGTGAACTCAGTACTACATGCTTCCATGCGTGTCAGTCAACTCGTACCCTGACCAACTCGTACCCTGCTGTTTTTCAGCAATCCATGGGGACAAATTGTTAACGGTGGTATTTCAACTAAATAACGGTCATACTATGATCAGGCACCAAGACTAAGACATATTACATCTTTTACCAAATTTTAATCGCTTTAGTTAACTAAATAACGGGCATTTTATAGCAGGGTACGAGTTGGTCAGGTACGAGTTGACTCGCTGCCGCTTCCATATGAATGTTATGACCACTGAGTTTGCTGTGAATTAACATTGCATAAGCAATCACTGCCATGTCAAATTAGGCTAATTTTGTCATGCACCTTAAACAGAAGAAGAAGAAGAAGAAGATACACCAAGCTGTAATAGGTAGTTGATAGGAAACAGATAGTAAGTGGTGAAAGTTACAATATTCTTCCGAAATATTTTTAGTTCGTGTTTCTATAGGGGGTGGGTGTAAAAAGAAACTTGCTGAAATGAAAAAAACAAAAAAGTAAAAAAATAAATAAAACCATCATAGCCTACAATTCATCGTCTGAATTCTTTTTGACGCCTCTTGGGAACAATAACAGAAATAAAACTGACAGGGTGGGTGCCGGGTGGGTATTATATTAACTCATTCAGTGCCAGGTTTCCTGTGGAAAACGCTGCCCAGGAACCAGGTTTCCTGGGGAAAAAGCCATAATTTACACTAGCTATATATTTAGTTTGATTATTCAATATTGGAAAGAATTGAACTGACAGCAGGAATTGATATTATAGGCCCTACTCACGAAGTTCTTTGAAAGTCCAATTTCGGTACTATACGGTCATCACAGGTCCAAAATTTCGTGTTGCCATGGCAACGAGTACTTCAAATTAACACCGATTGTGTGAAATTACAAATCTGTTTTATGTGACCATCTAACTAACCTTATTCTGTGCAGTTTTAGGCATTTATTTTGCTGGTGGAATAACATAGCATTATGTTATGGCAAGGATCGGAAGTGGTGGGGGTGATAAATGAGACCCTTCGAATTTTCTAAATGGGATGACGTTTACAATAACCGATTTACTAGAGAAGCAGATGCCAAAACAGAAAACAATTAAAAAATTTATCGCTTCCGTTCGATAGGCCTACATACAACAATTGTTCTATAACTGTGCGGCGTATACTTCCCGTTCGTGTGATACACGTATCTACATGTACAGCGTCAATGAATCATCATTTAGGGCCATCGGAGTAACCCGGTGACAATTCTATCGAATTCAACGCATCGAAAAACCCATCACTACCAAATATATTAAAAGATATAAGAGCAGGCTTACTGTTTACTATAGTAATTTATCATCGTAATTTGGCGAACCCCTTAAGGTACATAGCTTGATTGTCGTAATGCGCACGTTGTCCAAATCATCGTTCCTCAATCGTTTGGTGTTAAATAAAGTGTTCGATGGATCAGGGAATGACCGACTTGATAGTAATCGCCCTTTACGCAATCGAAATCAGTTTCAAACACAATTTTTCACCACCTATATTCAGACAGCTCTATCTCCTGAATGCCTCAGCGTACGGAGCTGCCCGATACGTCGTTTGAACGGAGATATCTTCGGCTAGGCCATGGTTTACAAGTTGAATATGCGCATGCGCGTATAAACAGACCACCCGGTTCCCTGTCAACACTTCAAAAAGTTCCCAGGTTTTGTACTGGTGGAATATGATCTCTACGGGCGTTAGTCATAGTAGAGATTCATGGCATGATCTAAGTCTTATAGAGCTGCAGATTCTAAGAAGCTTCAGCACAGACCTTACTGGAAATGGAAGTGGTATATTGCCAAATATATATTATTATGCCGCATAAATAATCTGCATAAAACACACTATGACTATATTGAGGTCGTAAACAGGTCAGGGAGAACTCAAAATCGATGTACTAAACCTTGATTTGTGTAAAAAACCTTGTTCGAGGTTCTTCGAGATCATGTGGCCACTTGTCAAAATACTCACCCATGATATAAGGGGGAACACTCTAAACCAAATATGATACTAATAATGCCAGTAATGGAAGTAGTAATATAGTGTGGAGTATTTCATCTTGCACTATGGTAGTGAGTCCGTGTAACTGATCACATGATCTCGAAGAACCTCGATCGATGTTTTTAACACAAATCGAGGTTTAGAACATCGATTTTGGGTTCTCCCTGACCTGGTAAATGTCATATCATTTGACACATCATGACATGATGCAATATTAAATATGCGATTCAAGTTCGCTGGCTGCGGAAACTCCAGCTCGAACACTGCGAAATTTGGTTGCAAATTTACACATGTCGATTTGAGCTTTATATGCGACATGCGGTAAAAATACTTAATGCCATTGAAATAAATACGCAATTAAATTACATCTGTCATAATTACCTGGAATTGCACGTTATCAAAAAGAGACAGTTAGGAACTGAAAACTTGAGGCGTGTGCCAGTTAAAACGTAAATAACCTGCCACATGTCACAGGCGAGGATACCCTTATTATATGACGTCAGAGGGATATCCCAATTTGAACTTGTGATTGAAACAAAATAGTCCCACAATTTAACACGAAATTGTGACATAAGCAGACATACTGTTATGTATGGATGAACATGATCAACATTTAATTATAAGAAGTAGTAAACAATGTCAACATTTGTTTGCAATATCCAACAGTTTCGTTTAGGTGCCCGATATCAATACGCTCCGTTTATGTGCATGTATGTGTAATGGCTCACGAATCGATAATCTTCCAACGCGAAGTATGGCGCCTTCCGTGTTACAACTGCGAGTTGATTGACTTGAATGTAAATAACACTAACGAAGACTGGTCATCAAAATGCCTGTGAATAGAAAAGAAAATACATCTCTATCGCCAACAGAATGTGGTAAGTTGATTTTCGATCTGCTGGGAACTGTCAAAAATGTAGCATTTTGAGCCGCCGAATAATGAACATTGTTTTTCTTTCAGAACTGTACTTTCTCATCGCAAGATTCCTGTCAAATGGGCCATGCAAGAAGACATTTCAGGTGAGTATTTCGATAATATTCGATAATTAAATAATCGACAATTGGTATGATCTAATCGGTTTCTTGTCTATTTTTCAGGCTTTGCAAGAAGAACTCCGAGATAACAAGGTGAGTTCATCATCAGTGTTCTTGTTTGTTGAATCAGTTTGGTGGGTTTTCTCGTTGATTCTGAACGCGTTTTGCGGAATTTTGAGTCTATATTTCGCTGATTTTTACTAAAACAACTACTGATTGTCATGTTATGTGTCATATATCAAAAGTTTTGAAAATAAATGTTCTTTTAAATTTTTCAGCTTTTACCACAAAGGGTCGATTGGGAAGGCAATAAACGGCCCCGAAGTTACCAAAATTTGGTAAGTTTTGAAAAAGTTCTGAAAATCGGTTTTTGACAAATTTTATGCTGAAATAAGTCAGACCAATTTCACTCTCCTTGCACACTCAGTATCACATTTGTTTGAATTTTATCACTAAAACCACGACCACTAATTTGTGACAATACAAAATATTGATATAATTTGTTTGATTATAATGAAATATGTTGTTGGAGTACCAGTCCTGACATTTCTACGATCGCCGAAATATGACGTCATATGTGTTTGCTATCTCAGCCAATCACTGCGTACCATACGAATGACCTATATCTAAACAACACTTCCGGTGCATTGTTGACACCGAAGCTTCCGATTGGTTGACCTAGTTCTAGAGGTCAGAGTTGAATGTGAGCACATGGATTTGTTATAGCAGTGATCTATTCTGATAGAATAATTTTTTTTTCAATCTTAATTTTGCTGAATATTGACACGCCAACTTATTAGTAAAGCACTTTATATCATTTATACAACCAATTGTTGATATATTAAGAATACGAAATTCAAGAATATACAGTTATTTTCTGACATAATTATTAAAGTTAAACCTCATCTTTTTAAAACAAAACGAGTACCGGTACAGTCGTGAACAAAACATCTAGAATTAATAATCAACCCAATTAATTTTTGGTATGTTTCTGAGAATATTTTAAACTTTACATGTAAATATTAACAGTCAGAACCCCTTAATTGCACACATACAAACAAACAATTATAAGAAACAAAGATATAAAATTATAACCACCATTTAACACAATTAAAAAAAAATCATTCTATCCTTTTCTATGAGTATGACTATATCATTATATGACAAATTCAACATGATTAAACCATTTTTTTTTTAATTCTTACATGTGCAGGCTAAACCGATCCATCGGCCAACAGTTTTGTGTTTATTATTATAAATTGATATATAACCTGCAACAAAAATAAGTAGACAATAATACTGCCAATTAGAAATCTAGCTATGTTATGCAACTTGAAACTATGAAAATGAGTTAAGATCATGTCTAAAAGATGTCTGCGGAATCGCTTTTTATTCGAAGAGGCAGTGCAATGATGTGCGAAGATATTTCTGCAAACTTTCTTCGATGTTCAAAACATTTCCGAAAGACCCAGCTAAAAGGTGCATAAATCATGACCGGCCACAGTGCAGAGCAGGGTTCTATTGAAACACAGTTTTACTGAGAAATATCCATGTGGAAACATGGATTATTAAAATGCCTTATTAATTAACTGGGAAAACAAGCTTTCTCATTCTCAATGCGATAGACAATTTTATGATGCACAGCTCGGGATAACTTAATATTTTCCAAATAAACCGTTTGTGTTCCCGAAGACTGGAGAATCAATGCTAAGCTCGGGGTAGGAACTGCTCCGCGAGGCTGATACCTCTTCCGATCTTCGGTCCAGTTCTTATCCGATCTGGTCAAGGTCACTGGGAATTTCCCATGGTAAATAACGCAAGTTTTACGCAACAGATATATATGCAGTTCATTTGTTGTATATACCTTGCCAGCTACCTCAACTATCAAGACATACTAGTTGGAAATTGTTAAGTAAATGTGGAATAGTAGAATTTATCCATTTTAAGAAATGTTCCAGTTCACCATTGATAAGATCCGTTCACTATCCGAACATCTATGCAACAGATTTTTGGTAAAATAAGTATGCACATATGTTTGGACTAAAACTTCACACTAGACTCATTTTTGTTTGAATTTATTCGCTAATGGTTATTGCGATACGGTAGTTTGGTACATGATGTAAAGCACGTCTGTTTTGGACCAAGTACAAAAAACTCGCAAGTGAACTGAACACGGATCAATAGTGAACGGGATCGAAAATCACAAGAGGATCTTTTCTTGTGGAGCAGTTCCTACCCTGTGCTAAGGGCATGTGCACATTGACACATTGTTAAATTGTCAACAATTGGTACATTTAATTACATGATCAGCAACCAATCATAATATGTGCGATGACTTTTTAAAATATTTTTCTATAAATATGTCAAACAATTAACGCATACAATATTACTAAGATCGTCATTATAGTGCTAGAGAGCAACTGGAAATAATAGGGATTTTCTGTCTGTACACAAAAATATCTCAGCGACGCATGAACTGAAATTTGATATGTAGATTTACTACTGGTCTCAAAAGATGGCCCAGCACCTGTGGTACAAATTTTTTTTGGCAAGACAACAAATACGCCAAACTTGTGATGGGCACAAGTATAGGCAGCTCCAGAGAGTGCATTCTAGTTACTAAATATATTCTTCCATCAGATATAACAGTACACATTAGAATAGCCTGTTGTTCATCTAGAAGGATTAATAGTACACATATTTTAGTGCCCTGTGAATCAATTCGAAATTTTTGTCTAATTCGATTTGAAATTGTTGTCCTGATTTGAAATAGTTATAACTTATATCGGATATCAAATCTTTACCATCAGGTCGATACACATGTTGTCTATGCACAGACTATGGCAGTTATGTGCAAAGAGACATTGTATATTAACTAACATTCAGACATAAATTTATGATAAAAATGTTGCAAATGATCTATAAATAGACTACCAAGTTTTTGTATGATTGAAATACATTCACTGGAATTGCATGTCACATGGCATCGGAATTACATATACTAGTTACTCCAATATAATATGGTGGTAGAATGACAAGGTTTGTTGATTGTGAAAGTCTGGAGAAACAATAGATCCTTCATTCATCGCATTCACAATTTCACATCAGTCAGTATTTACATCAAACATTAAATGCTTGCATCTTCCTTACTGGCTTTCTTTTTGCTTCTGATATCTTCTCGTTTAGGTCTGTAAATATTGTGTCTGTCATTTGCAAAATCAGGTCCCCAGAGGGTGAATTTAGTGACACTATCCCACACGGCGGGCTAGCATCACAAAATTCATCATCTGTGAACCTCATTATGCTGATGCCTCAACTCCTATGGGAGACCTGGGATCAGATTGAAGTTCCCCAGTTGAAGTTGTTTACCCAGCCTCGATCTTCTGCAAATTAGGGTAAATAGAAACTTCCCAGAAGAGAAAAAATAACTAAAACAATGTAAATTTGAGACTATAGATCTATACTTCCCAGAAGATGAGGACTAAGCAGAGTGAGGTCCCCAGAGGGTGAATTTGTGATGCTATCCCAGCATAGCATAGCTAAATTCACCATCTGGGGACCTCATTATGACATTATCCAAATGACAGATACTCTATTTGCAGGCTTGGTCACGTTATTGTAAATGGTCTTTTGGTTCAGATACTTTGATGAAATACAGTAGTAGGTGCGCAATCCATTTAAATCAGACTGTATTGATATCTTACCATTATGTGGTTCTCGATTTATTACAATTCATTGTTCGATGCAATTTGGAATCTTCTGCCTTATTCTATCCAAGATTCGATTTGAAATGAAAACCCCCAATTCACAGGGCCCTTTGTATTTAGTAAAGCAAAGTTTAACTTCAAGTATGAATACCTTTTACCCACTCCTATCCTGTTACATTGTCTCTGTTGTAGGTTGATTCGAATAGACACATCTCAGATGATTATCTTCTCAAAATAGTTCAACGATTAGGTCCACTGTTGGACAAAGAACTTAAACCTCATGTGACTGGGATACAATCTCTTCTTGGTGCTGGAAGTTTGTCACTCCTACGCACAGAAGCAGGTAAGATTGCAAATGCATAAAAATATTAAACCTTTCTATACTAAATAGATTCTCCCACTCGGTTATAAATGTATACATTGGAATGGTCTATTGTTCATCGGGAGGGGTTATCTTGAAAAATAAGCAGATGACAGATAAGGCCAATATAAAAAAAATTGCTTGATTTACATCCCTTCCCGACCCCATTTTTAGTCCCCACCTCAATTTTATATCTATTAGGATATCTTTTATGTAAATTTTTTTCTCATGTCGTAACCATCAAATTACATTTCAATGACCCATTAATCAATCTATTTTAATCAATTTGGACAATATAAATTACCTTGTATCTATATGATATGTAAGATAGAATACTGCTTCAATATCGAGAACTTCCTATGACCATTTTTCACCCTCCCGTTCCATTTTTCTGAATAAGCTGTATGTAAATCTAGTAATTTATTTATATTTGCCTAATAAAATTGCTGACCCAAGTTATTGGAGGAAAATGTTCACATAATGAGTTCAACAATTGGCCTAGTAGTGTTTTTAAATGGAACATGATGCGATTTTATTGTGAGTAGGACGTTGAGTTAGCTACATGTACTTTACCTTGGCAATACAAATGGGATTCTTATAAATCTGTTCAGGTTTTATCCATATCCTCTTTGAAGTCAAACATAATTTAGTAGAGAAAGGGTTTGGAAAAAAATGCTTAAACTTCCCCCTTAAAGGTATATTCTGCACTCATTTCAGTATATCAAACTGATACCTAGTAGTAGGCACTATAATGGGCGAACTGGTCATTGACCCATTGTTTTGGAGACTAAGTTACGCTGAATTGGTCAAGTTCACATGTTTCGGTTGATTAGGGTAGCCAGGATCTAGATATGTTATTTTGGTACTCAGGATATCTGAAATGTTGATTAGAGTAACCATGATTGCCATTATCCACCCAATATGCATGCCATCATATTCTTAGTTAGGACGTCTCTTTAAATTTAATAAGAAATTGACATTTTACTAATTCTTTATTTAATTTGTGGCTAAAAAACTGAATGTTATTAAGTGTTTCCATCATAAATATGTCTGCATAATGAAATTTGTTATATAATTATTCCGAAATTGCCGTTATCTTGTTGTCATTTTGATAGAGGTAGCGGGCCGGCCGATTGGGTGATATTAGGAAATCCTGGGTACTCTATAATCAACGTTTTGGAAATCCTGGGTACCCAAATCAATGTTTTGAAAATTCTGTGAATCAACAGAAATATGAAAACTTGACCAATTCAGTCTAAGTTACCCAGGTTCACTGAAACTGGTATTTTGTTGGGACAAGGTTGGACAAATATCGTTGTTTTTTCTTTTGATGCGATATGACAGTCTCGTTAAATAAATCTGTGACAATGGCGCCATTCAACAGTATCGATCGTAAAAATTCAATAAATATTTGTCAATTTTATGTCCATCATTGTTTCAAATTTATTGAACCAAACAACATTCAAGTCACACCAACACAAGAAATGAGATTTGCCTGACCTTGGGAACAATCCTTTCAGTAATGGAACTTATTATAAAAGAGTTGAACACATTTCGTTTTTTTCAACAGATATTCATAACCCCAGTTGGTCACCACCGATATATGCTGTGCTACACCACAGTCAGCCGATACTACCTCCTGTTTGTCTCAGACCACCTAATAACAGTAAGCATCATATATTTATGGCATTTCATTTACAGTAATGCACTAAATAATCGACTCCTTAACCACAGCAGAATTATGATTAACTTTTCAGGATTCAGTCGGAAATATGGCTTGTTGCCATTCATCGGAAAGCTCTCAGTGAGAAAAGCATCATCTCAGTGAGAGCTTTCCCATGAAGGGCAACAAGCCATATTTCCGACTAAATCCTGAAAAGTTACCCACAATTCTGCTGTGGTTTTAGGGCATTACTGTACATGTACTCTCACATAATTGGCAATTGTTAACTGATTTCTCAACAATATGGTTTTCATGGTATATGTTCCTGGATACCACCTGTATTTATTAACCCTTTCATGATGGGAGCTGTGCTGGTGCAGCATTAAAGATCCTGTGCCAGTACATTCTCTTATATATATGCAAGTCTCCCATGGGGAGCCTCGCATATATAAGAGAATGCACTGGCTTACAAGGTCAAGGTAAATATTGTTAGGCTAATGTATTCTGTTATATATGCGAGGTTCCCTATGGCAGACTCGGATAAATAAGAGAATGCATTGGCACAATGTTTTTCGCAAAATTTCATTAAGCTCCGTCTTGGAAGGGTTAATATCATGTTATTTTTATGCCATGACTGCTTTGATAAAGTGAAAACAATTCCATTTTATTTTAAATCCAAATTGGACAGCCAAATTGGTTGATATAATCATATATAATATAAAATGATTACACCTATTATCATACTTTTAACTGTTTAAATTACCTGCAGCAAAATACAATTCAGTAAAAGATGCTGTAGATGCCAATATAAAATTTCATGCAATTCTAAAGCAATGCCATATAAGAAAAATGCCAAGTTTGTTTCATGCCAGAACCGACCAATCAAATATGAATACATTTATTAGAAAGCCGCCTTAAGGTTTCTAATACAAGACTATTGTTATTACTCTACTTATATACAACTTCGTAATTTGTTTTGACTATAGGTATATGAGAAATTTGAGAATATTTGAGATTTTGATTGTTGCGGTAATATGGAATTGAAGAAAGTAAGCCTTTGAAAATATAACACTGGTGACTGTTATGTGCCAGTGTGACATCATTGGTCTCACATGCCAGTCTTGTAGTTTTCTGTGGTTACGATTTTATAGAATTAATGTATTTCCCTTTCAGCTCATGCTTTCTTTGCTCGTGAGATCTCAGGAGCTGCCCGTCGGGATGTTATCTTCCCACCATGCATGTACTCAAGACTTATACAGCTTACAAGGAAGCTAGGTCATTTATCGGCTGTTTACTGCGTTACCTTTGACAGAACAGGGAAATACATATTTACTGTGAGTGTCTATTTTCTTTTAACTCCTTCAGTACTGAATGGAATCTCCTATGACCTATTCAGTTCTAACAGTATACGGTTTCGGAAGGTTTGTTTTTCATTTGCTGGGGCGTTCAGATAATATGAAGAGACAAGAGGTGAAGGAACAGCCCAGGGCTGTTTGTTTTGGGCTATTTGTTGAATTTCTTATCCGAACATTCCTTAAAATAAATTAATAGGAAAGAAATAGACAGGTTCAACAGGGTTCAATGTGGCAATAGAGATGTTGATTGTGTAAAATTCGCTCAAATTTTCCTTTGATCTACATGTAAACCCCTGACAATATTGATTATTTTAATATATTATAAATTTAACTATTTTAAATCTTAATACCTTCATGTTTTTAATTAATTTATAATAGATCGGCATAGAGGTTGATCTCCCAATTAGTCATTTGTAATATAAATTAGCCCAATGACATATTTTGTTTGCCAAGCCAGATTAAACGTTAGTCATTTACCCAATAATCATATTACCAACTTCACTGCCCACAGCCAGCACAGACAGGTGATAATGTCACCATCCCAGCCAACGCAATCTTTTATGATGCCAATTTGAAAAGAAATCAGTATTTAAGTTCCTCATATTGCTATTCAATAAATTTTAAATAATATATAATTAATATTTTATATAAATAATTGAAATTATATTTTTAGTTGATAATTAGATTACTAGTATATTATTTTGTTATTGTCAAATGCCTGATATAATAAATGGGAACTCAACAGGAAAATACATCCCAGTTTTGCAAACGTTATAATGAGATCTTGTTTATCTGTGACCGTTTTAGGACTGGTGAGTTTATCAATATTTTAAGCAATTGCTACGCAGTGAAATGATACATAAAATACATCATCATTGTGGAATATTAATAGAGGATATTTACATGTAAGTGCAGCTTTACAAATGTCTGCTTTATTAGTCAAAGCAGTCCACATTTTATCATTGATGACATCGCACATATGTTTCTGTTTACCTTTGTCTGACGTAACTTTCATTAGCAATCAGCTGATGTGAATACCTTCACTGCTTCATGCAAAATGAATAAATTAAAAAGATCCTTTGTGTCTATTGTGGTCGAGAAAAGTACATTCTGTTAGTGAAATTATGAGCAATCATATTCAATGTATAATGTCGCTACATTTCTTGAAGGGATGTGAAACACTCAGGCTGAGGTGTTCAAAACTGATTAACAATTAATCATGCCAAAATAAGTTATTTTCGGAAATTTGATATCCATATACCGGTAGTCAGAAAACAGCATTATTGTTATAAACGAATTACACGTGTTCACTATTATCGGTGCAATCATTGTCATAATGTTTATGCCCAATAATGAGTCCCAAATAAAGTAGTAAATATTTACATTTGGGTGTAGTTCAACCGTTGTGTTCTCTGAAATGGTAAAGTCGATGTGGTTGTAATTTTAGATAATTTGAATTGATTGCTACTTTCTTCCAGTAGTGAGGGTGTTTGGATATTAACTTATTATTGATTTTATTCACCGAAGTATTTCCATAATATGTCTTTAAAATTCAGATTAATAAATGCGGTAGTTTACCATTTAAAAAAATGGAGCGACCATATGAACTTTTAACCTCGCCGCGTATGTCTCGTTAGTGTTCAAATAAAACAAGTTTTACTAGGTCATTTCTTTGATTATTAATATGACGATGTGTCCATTTTACTCGACTATATCACGATATTAATGCACAGAGAGTAATAAGTTTATGAATCAAATGCGAGAACACAATCGGTCCATGCACATTTGCATTATTTATTTACATTGAATGAGGACGCCATCAATCTACCTTAAATTTATAACTCTTTCACTGCCGATCGTGAATACAGTTGAATTACCCATACACTGCCAATAGCGAATTCAGTCGAAATCGGGTACATGCTGCCAGCAGGACCGGTTCATGAGGTGCAGATATGGCACTCTAGTTAATGTGATATACATGCCTTGCTTATAAGTTCCCGACTATATAACACCAGGAAACGTGTGAGATAGTGCAGATAAGTCTTTATAGGCAGTCTCTGTGTGTAGGACTATATGACGCGAACCGTTATATAAGGGCACTTGGTGATGTCACGGTCAGGCGATCTTTTCATAGGTCACATCTATTATATATTTTGGAAGATCTGTTTGTTTGTTTGTTTGTGTGTTTGTGTGTTTGTGTGTAATCGATGGACTCGAAAATGGCCCAGCCGATTTCGATGAAACTTGGTATGTGGGGGTATTTTCGGGTCAGGACTAACATAGGCCTATTAATTTGTCCGTGCGAGGTCAACTTTTCACGTGCCGAGGTCAAATCTGTTTTTACGCCGTTTTGCGCTAATATATTTCAGTTCGGTGCTTACAAATCGATTCGAAACAGCGCGAATAATAACATGCCAGTCATAATAATGACACTATGAGAATCTTTCGTGTTTCCTCTTTCCAACGATATATGATATGTATGTATCCGTTTTAGTTATCTGCCTCAATTATTAAGAAGAAGTGGTACGATCTTCTATCAGGGTAAAAATAATGCGTAACTTCTATGACGTCGTTAGAGGTCATAAAGTTAGATCACGTTAACTCTTAACAGGCCGATGCATTTGACAATTCAGACGTCTTGGCGATATCTCGGGCACCGATGGTAATTTATCTTTACGTTGAAACTTGATAATTAATGAGCGTGTGTATATGAGGCGCGTTTATATACTTCAGTGGAAATCAAATCGGGTTAAACTGGCGGATTTTTACGGACGAAATTTGATGCATAGGGTATCTCGGTATCCGCTGGGCCGATTTCCCGGTATCCGCTGGGCCGATTTCCACCATTTTTGGGGTGTTGGTCCACCTGACCTTGACCTTCAAAATGGTCAATTCAAGGTCAAATCGGGTAAAACCGGATGGATTTCGACGGGTACTTTTGTCGGGTACTTTTGTTCGGGCACTGTGTTTTGGACGGGTCAAATCGTGACCCCACTTGACCTTGGCCTTCAAAATAGACAATTCAAGGTCAAAGCCCGGACGAAGTCGGGTCACCTTCTAGTATAATATAAAATGTAAACTCAAATACAGCAACATACCCAGCATGATATGTTCATTACAAGCTTATAACATAATGACATCAGAAAATATCAAAAACATAGTATACTGGCTTTATATATAGATCCAAGATGGCCGCCAAGGTCATGTGACCAATGTTGGGTGGCCAATGTGGCTGCAACATATCAACATGTCTGTATACATGTAGTTATAAGTCCAACAACATAACACGATATATATGATATATTGAAATGTTACTGCATTACCCACACCTATACATGTATGTATGTGGTATATGTGACCACACACAAAAACGTGGTATATGTGACCACACACAAAAGTTCATAGTAATCACCACGGTCATGTGACCTATTCAAATGTGGGTATCTATAGCAGGCCGTCACTGGCCGTGTATGGGTTCCCCCCTGAAAGATGTCAACTAATGAAGGTAAAGTGAGAAATAAATGTTGAGCATTACCAATTTATGCATTGATAGCACCTGTATATACCCATATAGGCATGAATATGTATCAAACATAGCCATTAGTGTGTAATCCAAGATGGTCTTCAAGGTCACGTGACATCTATGGTGGTGGCATGAGTGTCTTTGAACTTGTGATGCCTATGTCTAATCACATATGAAGTTTCAACACATTATTCCAAGCGATACTTGAGATATCACTCTGTTACTCACACGCCCATAGTGCTTGTATACATGTATTGTATGCTTGGCAGTGTCTGTTGTGCTGAGTGGCAGCAAAAGAGTTAATCATCATCAGCTAGTCAAGTTCAACGGAATCAATGAATTTTTTTTTAATTGAAACATTGTTTAATACTAGTTAACAACATGTATTTTGTTTGAGAGTGCAATGAACATCATTTATTACTGAATTGGTACTATTTATAGCCACAAATGACAGCCCCAAATGTGGCCCCTTGAGCATAACACGAGTACACACATATTTTGCAAACGTTGCCAGTCGACGTTTTTTGGCAGGAGTGTTTTAAAATGAAGCATGGGGGATTAAATTACATCACCATTCCTTGGTATTTTTCAATTATTATAGTGTGGAGAATATACTTAACAGTATGCACATGCCAATGCGAATTAATTAAATAATTTATTTACTTATTAATCTTAGCAAACCCTGTGTGTAGATAAAATCTAAAACCTTTCTGTCCAGTCACACTAAATGCAGCCAGTCCCTAGAAATGCAGCAAGTCCCTATATAAATGCAGCATGTCCCTATAGATATACATGCAGTTGGCGACTGTCGTTTCTGTCACATTGGCCCACGATTGCTGCATCAATGTCATGGCATCCAGAACATTCAAATTTAGTTCAGCCTTCTTGTCAATAGCCTCGAGGTATCGATGAATAACTTTATTCCTGTAATGGACTTTCAAATTCTTTATTACACCCGGGTCCATCGGTTGGGTCTTGGAGGTTGTGTTGGGTGGTAGGAAGACAAGCTCTGTGGATTTCAACAGACTTCGCTTCACCACACACTGCCTTCCAGGATATGCCATGTATTTCTCGGAATCGGTCTAACCAACCTGTTGATGCTTTGAACTCTGTTTTGTTCAGCTTCTTCGCAAACTTTTCTGCTTGTTCCAGTAGAAAGGGTTCTGGAGATTGGAATTCCCTGGTCACAGGCATAATGGAACCATTTCAGGGTTGCTTCTTCAACGTCCTCATAGGCTCCAGTTCGCATTCGATGTCATTTGGGTCCAAATTTTACGTAGCCCTCTTTTATGTTGTCTTTTTTCTTGATCCACGTTGACAAAGTACTGGCTGCGACTTTAAACATTTTAGCGATCTCTGATTTTGACTTCTGACCGCTTTCGACGAGAATTATGGCTTCGTATTTCGTCTCAATACTGTGCGTCTCGAGTTTTCTCTTTGTTTCTTTGCCGCCGGTCGCTGAAGTCGCTGCAAAAGCCGTTCTTCAATGCTTTTAACGTCCATGTTTTTAGCTCAACTTTACTTTGTAAAGTTTGAGCTATTGCCATGGCTTTGTCGTCCGTCGTGCGTGCGTGTGTGTGTGCGTGATGCGTCAACGATTCCCTTTAGCACGGGCTACAGGTCGTACATTTGGTCGGATTATTATGAAATTTGTCATAGCTGTTGACATTGACATGTAGATGGGAACGAGTCATTTTGGGTTCATTCTGGAAAAAAACATGGGCGCCAGTGGCCATCTTGGATTTCAACATTCAATCCATTAGCACGGGCTACAGGTCGTACTGTTCGTCTGATCATCATGAAATTTGTCATGGATGTTAATATTGACATGTAGATGGGAACACGTAATTTTGGGGTTGTTCGGCCAAAAAACATGGCCACCGGCAGCCATCTTAGATTTTACTCTTTGCATGACTAAATTTTTGGCACGGCCTACAGGTCGTACCTTTGGTCGGATCATCATAAATTTGTTCATGGATGTTAATAATGACATGTAGATGGGAACGAATCATTTTGGGGTCATTCGGCAAAACAACATGGCCGCCAGCAGCCATTTTGGATTTTACTCTTTGTATGACTAAATCCTTTAGCACGGGCTACAGGTCGTACCTTTAGTCTGATCATCATGAAATTTGTCATGGCTGTTGAAATTGGAATGTAGATGGGAACGAGTCATTTTGGGGTCATTCGGACAAACAACATGGCCACCAGCGGCCATCTTGGATTTCAAAATTCAATCCATTAGCACGGGCTACAGGTCGTACCTTTGGTCTGATCATAATGAAATTTGTCATGAATGTTAACATTGTCATGTAGATGGGAACGAGTAATTTTGGGGTCATTCGGCCCAAAAACATGGCCGCCGGCAGCCGTCTTAGATTTACTCTTTGCATGACTAAATTCTTTGGCACGGCCTACAGGTCATACCTTTGGTCGGATCATCATAAAATGTGTCATGGATGTTAACAATGACATGTAGATGGGAACGAGTAATTTTGGGGTCATTCGGCAAAAAAACATGGCCGCCAGCAGCCATTTTGGATTTTACTCTTTGTATGACTAAATCCTTTAGCACGGGCTACAGGTCGTACCTTTAGTCTGATCATCATGAAATTTGTCATGGCTGTTGAAATTGGAATGTAGATGGGAACGAGTCATTTTCGGGTCATTCGTACAAATAACATGGCTGCCAGTGGCCATCTTGGATTTCAAAATTCAATCCATTAGCACGGGCTACAGGTCGTACCTTTGGTCTGATCATCATGAAATTTGTCATGAATGTTAACATTGACATGTAGATGGGAACGTCTAATTTTGGGGTCATTCGGCCAAAAAACATGGCTGCCGGCAGCCATCTTAGATTTACTCTTTGCAAGACTAAATTCTTTGGTACTGCCTACAGGTCGTACCCTTGGTCGGATCATCATAAAATGTGTCATAGCTGTTGACATTGAAATGTAGATGGGAAAGAGTCATTTTGGGTTCATTCGGGAAAAAAACATGGCTGCCAGTGGCCATCTTGGATTTCAATATTCAATCCATTAGCACGGGCTACAGGTCGTACTGTTCGTCTGATCATAATGAAATTTGTCATGGATATTAATATTGACATGTAGATGGGAACGAGTAATTTTGGGGTTGTTCGGCCGAAAAACATGGCCACTGGCAGCCATGAATGCTAGACGTTTCGGCACCTGGACGTTTCGGCACCTGGGGTTGCTGTTCGGCACCTGGATGTTTCGGCACCTGATTTTTCGGCACTTTGGACTTTTCGGCACTTGCTAATTTTCAGACCAACGAAATTATGAGTGAAGACTAAATTTGTTTTTTATTCTTTATTTCAATAAAATATGATAAAACATGTAACATGGTAACAAAAATAAACACTTGATGGAACGAATGGCAACGATGGTGAACATATACAGAGCACAATAAACGGAAAGAATGCTGATCGGAATAGCACAACATGTTATGAACATGCATGTAGCACAATGTCTCTTGTTGTGAATATACAGGCCGACAGAAGCTTCCAGTAGGGAGGTTGCTGAGATGCGTCTCTCTGCGTAACGGTACCATAAGTCAAATAACTTCGCCTGTGTCTCGCTAGATGTATTTCGCTGGTTTCGGAAAATCTTTCAGCTTTGTTGAATTGTCGTCGACGAGGCCACTGAGGTAGTCGAAAGTCGGAGTAATATGCTCGGCTGGCAGAAACGGCAAGGAAAGCACCCTCCGCAGAAAGTGATGAATATCTCCCTTCTGGTTATATGCTGACTGAAAGATGAAAAACAACTTTAGTTGAATAGTAGTCTGCTTTCTTTCTAACTTCCATGATGACGAACACCAAAGGGATCTGCTTGTAGTTGTCGTTGCATTTTACGAATGATTGGATGGACAGAAGTTGAGACCATAGTTTGTTGATGACACGGAATGTTGCATCCAGGTACCAGTTGGCGCTCCGTGTATAATATAAGATGTCGTCTGCTGGTCTCAGTGCAGTGGACTTCGATTTGATAAAATTCGGGGGCTTTGGCTTCTAGAAAGGCTTGATTCATCTGCAAAAACAACAGTCTAATTAGAGTGCGAATTAATCAGACAACTGTCGCAAAAACAACAAAGTTTGATTAGAGTGCGAATTAATCATATCAACCAGATTACAATCTTATTCATCTGATTACGAAGGTAATTAACATAAGAGTGTTGGTTTATTTAATTATTTGTGTAATTCTTTTTCACCATCTATACTGGGTCTACAGATGTGCTAGTAGTTTGGTCGGTGATGATTGTCAGTTCTGGCATTTGAAGATCAGTCTCACTCGACTCATTCAAACTACCAAAGGAGGCACTGACCGAAAACAATGCGGTTGACACTGCCTGCAATAAAACAAAACATAATGTCACTGACTGTTGAAAATTAGAAAACCAAAAACATGCAAAAAAAAATGCAAACAAATTAAATTGAATAAAGAGCGTTCAAACTTCAACAGTAAGCATGTTCAATAATAAAGAGCGTTTGTCAAATATGAGTTTAAGAATTTTGTTCGATGTTATACTGATTGACATTTACAAATAAAGTTCAGAAATTGTAAAATTTATTGCCAATATGGATTCATATTAGAAACAAAAAATTATATATATACCAGGTTGGGGCATGACGAACAAGTAAAGGTGATTGGCGTTTGTTGTCTCTTGGCCTGTCAGTATTCAGATTGGGAAATGCCGCTGCTGCACGTTCGATGCTGCCATCTACTACAAGAATTACATTGCACACTTTGTGGGCGGCCGACGATTTCTGAGGAACAGTCGATGCAGATAACACTATCTTCAGAAGACACGGTTGAGAGAATGATTTGAATTACTAAAGTGGGTGGTTTGGGGTGGCTGGCCCCGGGATTGTCGAAAGCGCCGAGAGGCCCTTTCCTTAATCTCTCATGTTTTTGCCTTTATTAGAAACTAAAAAAAAAAAGAAAAAAGGAAGAGCATTTTTAGAAGTTTGTGGTCTAACGTTTCTTTTTCCTACGTTTAGCAGGATTCTTCTTTCCTGATGACGGAGGTGGAGACGGTGGTGGTGTCGTGTAGAGTGCCGATGTTGCGTCAATCTGTGTCTGCATTTGTTCAAGTTGTGCTTCCATGGCTTCTATTTTTGCTGCTGCTGCTGTTAGCACAATCTGGCTAGAGGCGGAGTTGTTGGCGCTGTTACTGCACGTGGAGCTGGGGGACACCGGGATAAGATGGAATTCCGGTGTCCGAGGTGGTAGGCTGTTCAACTCCACGTCGAAGCTGGCGGCAGGAACAACAGGGTGGAATCCTGTTCCCTTACTCCGCTCGTCTCGATGACGACAACAGGGACCTCCGGCAGATCAACGGAGTCCCTGTTAGCTGTGATGATGTCATCTGTCTCAAAGCTGGTCGGGTTGTCTGGGCGTCTCTCAGACAAGTCCGACCTACTGGCTGCGACACTTGACGGCTGGACCACAAGGGGAGGGGTGACCGGCAGATCAACGGTCACCCCCTTCTTTTTCCATTTCGCTCGTCGATCAGCGTCCCTTTTCTTTCTTGAAGGCGTCTTCTTTTTGGGGGTCCCTTCTTCCCACTCTTCATTGGACAGTGGGTGGTCTTGGAATTGGCGTCCCGGCCCTGAGATCTCTGGATGCCAGCATCTTCAGTCCGGAACTCCAGGCAAAGGGTCAGTTAGCCCTTGCTAGACTGGAGAGTCCAGTTAGCAATGTCCACTACCCGACACGTTTGCACTGCGGCCAACACAGCTTCTGGGATTAAGTCCATAAGCCTAATCCAAAACCGTCTCACTGGCGTTAAGCACGAGGGCAGCTGCACCCGGAGGCGCGGCCACACAACTCAACCGTGCTCAACGCTCTGACTGAAAGGAACTAATACAGCCAAAGCAATTATGACTGCCTCGCTCCACTTCCAGCCAGAGGTTCGCTGATGGTTCCCTGTTTTATAGATGGGATAGTGAAAACACGCCATCTGATATGCCGCTGAGATCTAACTGTCAGGTTAGATGTTGTGACGGAACATCAAACGGGAACCACATCAAACGGGAACCACCATTGTTTGTAATAAAACAACACACGGTGAACATATGCATTCAATGTCGCATCTATTTGACTGTGTAAACACGGCGAATATAAATGCATCATCAAAGTCAATATTATATATGAAAAGAACAGAAAAGAAAATAAGTGCTGAAACGTCTCCGATGAAGTGCCGAAACGTCCAAGTACCTGGGCCGAAACAACCAAGTGCCGAAACACCAGGTGCCGAAACGTCTCGAAAACCAAGTGCCGAAACGTCCAGGTGCCGAAACGTCCTGCACCCGCAGCCATCTTAGATTTTACTCTTTGTATGACTAAATTCTTTGGCACGGGCTACAGGTCGTACCTTTAGTCTGATCATCATGAAATTTGTCATGGCTGTTGAAATTGGAATGTAGATGGGAACGAGTCATTTTGGGGTCATTCGGACAAACAACATGGCCACCAGCGGCCATCTTGGATTTCAAAATTAAATCCATTAGCACGGGCTACTGGGCGTACTTTTGGTCCGATCTTTATGAAATTTGTCATGAATGTTGACATTGTCATGTAGATGGGAACGAGTTATTTTGGGGTTATTCGGCAAAAAACATGGCCACCAGTGGCCATTTTGGATTTCAAAATTCAATCCATTGGCGCGGGCTACAGGTCATACTGCTCGTCTGATCATCATGAAATTTGTCATGGATGTTAATATTGACATGTAGATGGGAACGAGTCATTTTGGGGTCAATCGGCCAAAAGTGGCCACCAGAAGCCATCTTGGATTATATCTTTGCATGACTAAATCCTTTGGCGCGGCCTACAGGTCGTAGCTTTGGTCAGATCTTCATGAAATTTGTTACGGATGTTAACAATGACATGTAGATGGGAATTATTCATTTTGGAGTCATTTGGCCAAAAAACATGACTGCCAGCAGCCATCTTGGATTTTACTCTTTGCATGACTAAATCCTTTGACACAGGCTACAGGTCGTATCATTTGTCAGATCATCATGAAATTTGTACTGGATGTTATAATGACATGTAAATGGGAACGAGTCTTTTTGGGGTCATTTGGCAAAAAAACATGGCTGCCAGGCGGCCATCTTAGATTTTACTCTTTGCATAACTAGGCCTTTCAACTTTCCACATTCCTAATCACTCCATTGACTTTAACACATGAAATTATTCCCTTTCCAAGTTGAGCTACAGTGTCCCCATTGACACTTTCATTCTTTCCATCATCAGATGGATGGCGTATTTCTTCTTTCGGAACATTGTTTTCGTTTTGGGAAAGCATGACTGAATGAAATTATTCTCCATATCAGGCGATTTAAATATGATTTTCATTTCGTCTGTCAACACTTCTAATGATCACACGGGGAAATTGATCCACGCACCTCAATAATATGTTAAAGAAACAATGCATTAGGACAAATTATAAAGACTCCAGGAAACTTCACAGTTTTTAGGCAATTGAATAGAAGCACACTTAGTTATAATCACATGGCGATGCATCGCCGACGGCTCTTCGACTTAACCATAGTAATTAGTGTTATAAGCTGGCTGGTGGGACCAAATTTCATTTCGACTTAAGCGGAATTTCGACTTATCCACCTTCGACTTAACAGTGATTATTCTATTGGCTTTGCACACAAGCTCAGCCGGGACCAGGCAATGGCTTCGACTTAAGTGGGGTATTCGAGTTACCGACATTCGACTTAACGAAGTTTGACTGTATAGCAAGTCCCTCTAATGGAGGGTGGATTACGTTAGATTAGTCATGCATGTTTACACAATGATATGTTTAATCAAATTACAAAGGGCTTTAATTCAATACATACAATAAGAACCATCTGGCCATCCATTGTTCTCACCATCTCTCATGCACTGGCTTTATTTTCCCTGGGACTAATATAACATAACAATATATATTAGTCTCAGATTTCCCAGTGAAATCTCTGACAATGTTTGTTTCTCACTCATCATCAATATCATCAACATTTGCATCAATATCAACATGTGGAATAGAAATGTTGTTTTCTTTTATAATAATAGAAACATCTGCATAAGACACTGGTGGTGGATCAAATGTTTGATAATTATTTAGTCTGGTTAAGAAAACAATTTTCACATAAACAAATCTTCAAATGAGCTTCAAAGGAGAAACTCTCGGAGAAAGTTCCTTTGTCCTACAAAAACACCAGTCCAATGATAATTAATCACTGATGTGTGTTTACGTAGTCATGAAAACAGCATTATCACAAACACAATTATTCTCATGATATATATAACTGGTATATACACCTCCAAAGATATATAAATTATATCAGTAGAATAAAAGAAATAGCAACTTAATAAAACATTGAAAAACTGTTATGTTATAGTTAAAATTATACAAATACCCATCTTAAATAATTATAAAGGGATACAGATTTTCAATCAACTCTAATCAGCTGCCACAGATCATAAATAAATTGGATAATAAAACACTGATTATACTCATCAACAATTCCACTAATCCAACCTCCATTGGAGGGACTTGCTTCGTATCGAAGGACTTGTTGAATTTCAACAGGACTTGCTGCATTTAGGTGTACCCTTTCTGTTGATATTTCCCATCAAAGCTTTATTGAATGGTCAACACTTTTCACTCAATGTATTAAAATAAATATTTTTATACCCCACTTTCGAAGAAAATGGGGGGTATACTGGATTGACTGCGTCTGTCCGTCGTACCGTACGTCACGCTTTCTCCGTCCGTGTCTGTCCGTCAGTCCGTCCGACCTCATAACTCGAACAATTATGAACCGATTTCAAAAAAAATTTGTATGCAATCTCCTTGGGACGACTGCCTCTCCGCATTATGCTAATTGCGGTTCGGTCCGACTTTTTTTTTTAAGTTACGTCTCATTTTCGACTTATTTTGACTTAGAAAATTCTGTCCGACTTAATAACTTTAACAAATATGAACCAATTTGAATAATTTGTTCTGTACAAGCTTCTTGTGACACCATATCGATATTATTAGTCCGAATTTTTCTTTAAAGTTAAAAATCTTTTTTGTTGGGTTTACGGATAATGCGGGTTGAATTTGCCACGGTGGGTGGTATGCTAGCACTCATTTATATAGTCTTGTGATGAATGAGAAAAAAAATCAAATTTGCAACACTGTTTGGAAACAGTTTCATTTGAGAACATATTGGTCATATGCAGTTAGAAAAAAACAGTGTGCTTAGTAACAGCAGGTATCTTGAAGTTGAACCGTCTTCGCTTCTCAAATTATGATACTGATTGTTTTAATTTAGGTGCATACCGGTATATATATATTAACAGCTCGAAAACATAACCAACAAGTCAAATAAATATTTTACCTTTAGCCAACAAAAGCCAAAATGAAAAAAATTGTCAAACACCGGAAAAAACGTGTCTCAACATATCATTTTTCCTACCCTATGTAAGTAATTTTTCTGCACCCCCCCCCCCCAATTTTTTCCTTTTGGCTTTTTGTTCACTAATTGGAAGGTAATTGGTAATTACCCAATATGGTGAATGTTTGATTGTGTTATGATCTATATAACTCATATATATGACATATTATATATACTAGATACAGGGTCCCAGTGATCAGGTTGGCCAAAGAAAGTTGAAGTGTTTGGTGACTCTATCATTCAAAGCGTGTCTGTACACATCTACTGTCATGGTTGTATGGTATCAAAGCTAAGCACAATGTTCTTAATGATAATGCATTGCACATGTTGGCATGAACATGTCCAGTACATTAACCAACTGGGCTAAACATCTCAATCAAAATACTAACTAGGTTGAATCACAGGAGCCTGGAATTTGGTCAAAAACCCTCTTTTATTGGCGGAACCACCACCCGGGACCGTAGGTCACGGAAGGAACGAAACAAAAAATTGTTGCCACCCATTTTGAACTCAACTGTATTCCTACAAAAAATATATTTTCACTAAAAACTGTTGGTACCTCTTACATGCACCCTAGATGCCAATCTACAACATTCCATAGGTATATTTTTCGAACACAAATGTGCCGCATCTCCATCAGTGCGTGCGGTTTTCGAACTTAGGCGCCAGAAAACTTAAATCAGTTTATGTTTGCGTCATACTATGCGCATTTTTGAAGATCTAATCCTGATGTTTTGTGTATTTTCCTGAAAATTTCTGTATTTTTCTGTGTCTGCTTTTATCATCTCATGAAAATGACGACTACCCAAGAAGATATTCTTCATTTGACTGAATGGTAATTAGTACAAATATTTTAAATATAATTTATTTCTATTTATGGCACGACCATGTGGTATTGTTTTTTTCTTCTTGTTTTATGTTCATTATGTACCGGTAGGCCTATGTACTACTTGACTTTGTAATGCTACTGGTTGCAATGATTGGTCATAAGGGGACCATAACTCTCTAGCTCTCTCTCTCTCTCTGTCATAGGAGCCTGTGTCGCGCTCCGTTGTATAGGCCTAAAATATCCATCATATAATAGTAATCAACCCACTGATTACTGGTCGAATATCACGAAGTAGAAGAAAAAGAAGATATATAGACTCACGGGGAGGCCTGGTATATATGCCTATGCATGAAGCGATTCCTTTGTGCGTTTTGGTGCAGATTCGTTGCCAGAATATCTGAATTATTTCCACATAAAATGCTGTTTTTTACTAGTTCTGACGAACAAATATTTGTCTTAGTTGATGAGAGAAGACATTTTTCTTGAGTTAGGTAACGATATTGGCCATGCATATATAGAACTAGTGTTTGGTTTCGCAAAATTCAAAATTGTCAATGTAGGGTACAAAAACTCGCCATTAATATGCCAAATACAGTAACAAAATGTAATAAGATTCTTTAATGTAAGAGCACAAAATTATCCTGCGTATTCTTTACGGTATACGTTTTATTTGTGCGTTTGCAAGTTGTAATGCAAACTGGTTTACCGAATAATTAGTTTATAAATTTGAGTTAGTGATAAACTCGCTAACATAAATCTTATTTAATAAGCAACTATAAGTATTGTCAATTGTACCGGTACCAGGATCTATAAATAGTATATGTCACTCGTGACTCATGTGTCGTAACGAATCAGCACCAAAACTCTCAATGAATGGCTTTATGAATACGATTATATAGCTTGTGCTTATGAATTGGAAATTCAATTTTTAAATTCAAGACAGCTAGCCACCATCGGCATTGTTTTTCTCAAAATCAAAAATACCAAAAAAATATTAAAAACATTATTTAATGTAACTTTCGCTGATGGGGTCAATGTCACAAGGCTCCGATCACATTCGTAGACAGCTTTTTTAATCGATCACAAATGTAGCCAGCTTTTCTATGGCGATCACATTTGTAGCCAGCTTTTCATATTCAGGCGAGCCTCAATGAACACGATCAGGTTAATCTAATTTTTCTGAGTTGATGGATGAACAACAACTTGAATTTAGTTTTGATATTAGTTCATTTAATAACCTGATGTTTCTGATCAATGTCGTTGGAATGCTCGAATTATATTCCAATATAAGTTGATAAACGAAGTCAGTTTTGGAGCATGACGTCGACATTTTAGTCACGAACGTGATAACGTCATATTTCGGGCAATATAAACCATGAATTAGAAAAGCTGGCTACGAATGTGATCGCCGGTGAAAAAAGCTGGCTACATTTGCGATCTATTGAAAAAGCTGGCTACGAATGTGACTGGAGCCTTGTGACAATGACCCCATCGGCGTAACTTTCATGGTCGATGAAACGAGTGGCTGAAATCCAACGGCGGCCATGTTTCTATGACTAATTTCACGACGATCACACCAATGCTACAGTCTCTAGCAATGATTCGTTCTCATTTTGATACCAATGTCATGACCCATGAACAATTTCACGATGATCGGTGCATCGACATAGGCCTAGGCTCTAGGCAGTGTTATTGATTTAATTATATATGCAGTGTTATCGCTGAAATCCGACGGCTGCCATGTTTCTTTGAAAATTCACACCAAAATGACTCATTCCCATCTACATGTCAATGTCAACCTCCATGACAAATTTAATTATGATTGGACCAACACTGCGACCTCTTGCCCGTGCTAAATGATGCAATTTTGAAATCCAAGATGGCTGCTGTCGGCCATGTTTTTCATGCAAATGGGCCCAAAATGACTCTGTGTCGTCTATATATCAATGTCATGATCAATAAAAAATTTCGTGATGATAGGTGCATCGACACAGGCTCTAGGCTGTGTTATTGATTCAGATTTATCTAGTATTATCACTGAAATCGAAGATGGCCGATGGCGGCCATGTTTCTTGGAGGATTCACACAAAAATGACTCGTTCCCATCTACATGTCAATGTAAACCTCCATGACAAATTTAATGATGATCAGATAAACACTGCTTCTTCTAGCCCATGCTAAAGGATGCAATTTTGAAATCCAAGATGGCTGCCAGCAGCCATGTTTTTATGCAAATGAGCCCAAAATGATTCGTTCCCATCTAGACGCCAATGTCATCATCCATCAAAAAGTTCATGATGATCAGTGCATCGGTACGGTCATGTAATAAACATGTAATCAGAAGCTATCTTCGAAATTATATCCGTCTCCGGATCATAGTTTTAAAGTTTCCGCATATTTCGGTACTAGTTCCGTTACTTCGATTCGTAAACAGGTGATGGAGATGCGGCACATTTGTTGGTGAATTTACAATAAATTACCGAAATACAGTGAGGTTTTCGAACAGGTGATGGAGATGCGGCACATTTGTTGGTGAATTTACAATAAATTACCGAAATACAGTGAGGTTTTCGAAGAACTGGAAAAATATACCTATGGAATGTTGTAGATTGGCATCTAGGGTGTAAGAGGTACCAACAGTTTTTAGTGAAAATATATTTTGTAGGAATACGGTCCCGGGTGGTGGTTCCGCCAATAAAAGAGGGTTTTTGACCAAATTCCAGGCTCCTGTGGTTGAATCTTCCGATGAGAATCGAAGTGCGCGTCAACATGCAATGTCACTTGTGTTAATTTACGTAGATAGCCAGTTGATTGCATTTTGCAATTTTAGAGTCAAGGTTTTCTGAACCCTTTACTGCGGCAGGGTGATATAACTGCTCCCAAGTTTACCGTAGCAGACCGATATATCGGCCCCAACGTCGTAATATGGGAAATTCAGCGGTGAAGAGAATCATTTATTTTTTTAATTTTTTTTTTTTAATTTAAATTTTGTACATGTAGCAGCAAGAGGGTTATATGCTTATATGCACATATATTTTATGTTTCATTACGTCGTTTGGGCACATTTATCATAACAACTACATTCAACAACAATAATATTTGGCCAGGACATCTCTGCAAACCATCATCACATTTATTGTACCCCCCGCAACAAAGTTGTGGTTGGGTATATAGTCCAGTCACATTAGACATGACAGTGGAAAAGTAAGGAAATAAATCGGGGAAAGCTGATTTTTTTATATTATTTAGGCCATAACATCGCGGACGCGTCACGAAAAGTCCCCTAAAATCTGAGTTGAGCTTTCTGAGTTACATCATTTTTTCCATATATAAATTTAAAAAAATAAAATAATTCACAATCATGGAAATAATTGGATGCTGAAAATTTTTTTCAGCCGAAACGTATACAACAAGCACTCAATATTGTTCGATACACAATTCTCAAACCAAAGACACCCATTCAAAGGGAAACTTCGAATGAATTTCGCATTTATATGGATATGAAATAAAACACTGAGCCAAAATACTGACGATTTTGAAGGCAAACCGATGTCAGATTTCTCGGGCTTCTCAAAACATAGACGTGTTAATAGCTATCTACTTTAAAAACTGCACAGACACCACTCCGTCGCTAGAATAGGCAGAATTAGCGAGTACGCATATCATAAGTGGTCAAAACCTGTAAAAACATAACCATACTCCCAAAACTGGTTGTCAACGATCTGGTCGTATTTTGCTCTTCTATTTTGTCTAATCTAGTCATATGCATTACGCAGTTATACCAGTCTATGTGAAATATGAGTACGAGAGCAAATACATGTATAGTGACACGATCAGAATAATACAAACGCGGTCATGAAATGGCTGTCAAAATGGCCACAACCACCAAGCTAAGCCTAGACGAAAGCAACTTATTGTATAACCACCTAGTCAGTAAAATACGTATTAGCAATATACAAGTCTGTTGTTAAATGCCTTTAAAGGTACACAGATCATTAAAACAGATCCATGTGGAGGATTTATCGGTCATTGCAACGCAAGTCAAACCCAATTATTTACATCTTTAAAATTTCGGGTTTTCTGTTTGCAGTCGGGCCAAAATTAATAATTTCGGGCATGCATCATACGAAGTAATGTTTCGCCATACAGTGTATGGTAGTTTCATTTGGCATGATGATACATTATTGAATGTAACGCAGAAACTTAAGTGCATATCCTTGCGGTATAAATAGTAGTTACATTTCCGGATTTTTCAGCACTGTACATGATAATAAAACCATACATGTATGTTGCAATGCTTATTATATTGCAAAGAAACCGCAACCTCTTCAAAAGATTAGCACTGCATCACACCAGATCAAATCGACAGCACATCGTACATTTTATATACTACTAATTATCGTGCTGCTTCCAAACCGGTGACTTAGTAGACAATTTGTTCAACTTACTTCAGTCGGCAACTTGCAACTGGAATATGCTATTACGCAATATACAATATTAGTTTTCCGTATTTTGTTGCTTGAAAATATCTTGCACAAACCACCCATGAACTTGTGCAAAATATCAGGTGATCAGCTTTTAAAGCTGTTATTTCAGCGTTGAACATTGACTCAAATTGTTGCTATTTATGGTTGTTAGTTCAGCAGATATGTGTAACATTAGGGAGAAGGTATACACACAGTAATGCAATATATGGATAATGCGATATGGACTCCGTTTATTCTAAAAAACAATACTGAGGTTTTTGCTTAACATCTAAGCATAAACGGAATCAAACCAAATAAGGTGGATGACAATCCGCCACCAATAACCAAACTGAAACATAAAACATATTCAACATGATTGTGAACTGGTAGTAGCCCAGTAAACGACTGGAATAGAAGTGGGCGATAGATAAGTTATACATTTTTCAAATTGTATTGGTGTTGTAACCTCCATAGCATTAAAATAGTAGTTAGTTTCGTGCAGGTACTTACACATGATATATAAAGCATTACTAGTAGTGATTGTTGGCTTTCATTAAGTTAAACAGAAACGCTATTTATATTGAGTTCATTAGTTATGTTTCTCTAACTCCCCTAAAAGATGAAAAATAGGTATGACAGCAGAAAGCTCGAGTTAGCGGCAAATAGCCAAAGAAAATAAATGTTTGAATATTAAAAACGTGTTTTCTAAATTTGCTGTAAAAGGTGGTGGAGAGGTGGAGGAGGGTGAAAAGTTTTTGAAGAATTAATTATTTTGCAAGCCAACCAGAAAGAACAAGCTACCTTTGTTGATAAAATGCTGATGAAGAATTAATGAGACAGATCATGCTTTGCTCCCAAAATTAGCTCCGCGATAAAAACTAGTTCGTTTATGTTTTAGATGGAACTGTTATTATAAAATCAACTAGCGAAGGTCGTTCATTTAAATGTTTCAGATATTTACTAACCACTACACTGATAATAAAGATAATAATATAAGAACACAGAGAAATACCTAGAAATTAATGCGCCAACAAACTGGTAACCAGTAACCCGATCCATAAATCGGTAATGGAGCTTTCTTCATTACCGGCATATATTAAAATGGTGTGGAAAATACAGCCACGGTACTGACTTCTAAATTCACACTGCGGTATACCTTATTTCAGATTGTTTCCACAAATGTTCTGTAACTACATGCACACCATTTTCACTGAAAATGAACTGTCAACCAGGTCTAACATCATTCTAAAAAGATAGCAGGGCTTGAACAAATTTAAATTTGCATAACCCATAAACAAGTTTAATATGCAATTTTTTTTTGCATTAGCCACTTTGTTTTGCATAATCTTTTTAGCTCACTTGAGACAAAGTTCCAGACATATATTGTAGTCCAGGAGATATTGGTTGACCTTCTCACCCCGGGACTCAACTTAACCCCATTCATTTTCTTCCATGATGTCTCCTCTAACTTTTTTCACTTGTCAACAAGAAAAAAATGGCTGCAGAGACTCCAGATAAGATGGCAGCCATCAAGGTGGACAGTTTCCTTGATATGCACTAGGTCTATTTGATCGCTATTAGGCCAAAATAACATGAATGCGTGTTTCTGGTAACAGGTCCAAAAAATAATGGGGTGGGGTGGCGATTTATAATTTTTTTCCAAATGTTAACTAACAACCGAACATAATGAGCTGTTATGAAGTCAGATGGCAGAATTAGAGCAAATGATATATTGCAATATTATCTGAAAGCAATATTTACAAATAAATCAGCTTAGAATTGCGAAGTTCCTAATTATGTTGTATGCCCTTTCATGTAACAGAATGGCACTGGGGACCATAATGGAAATAAAGGGATCTGGTCACATGATAGTGCACCCAACTCTTTTTTAGCTCACCTAAGACAAAGCTCCAGTGGAGCTATTGTCATCACCAGGCTTGTCAACCGGTACCGGTACCGGCGGTACTTGGCCGTTTCAACGGTTCCGGTTCTGATACTCAGTACCGACGGTTCTCGGTACTCGTCAAAAACAGTAAATAGATCCGTATAGATAGAATAAAATTGAAGGAACTTTGCTCTTTTAAGTGTGCCGCAACTGCCGCTTGCATTATGGTATGCTACTATGTGCCAACAGATCAAGCACGCGGCGGCGGATGCCGACATCAAAGGGAACACAGAGTTTTCCGGACAGCCGTGCGTGGGCTGGATTGCATTGATCCGCCTGATGGATCAATGCAATCCTGCCGTCCACGCACGGAAGTCTGTATTCCTGAAGCCCTAAACATAAAAGTTCTAACCTATCAGGCTGCCTAAATTATGGCACATTTTAGGTGATTGTTGTGGGTGATAAATCCAACTATTTCAGACTATACTAATGCATGTATGTCACACATGTATGTGTGGCTGCTGTGGCATACGTACATTAGGATAGTCTGACATGGTTGTATTTGTCATCCACAACAATCACCAAAAACTGGCACAAAGTACCATACATTACCAGTAATTACCACATTAGAATATACTCTTTTAAATGTGTGATATGAGTGGAATAAACAATACAACACCGGTACCGGTACCGCATACCGCGGTTCCAACACAGTACCGATACCGGTACCGACTACCTTGGTACCAGCGGTACTTTGACAAGCCTGGTCATCACTCCTCGTCCGTCCATCTGTCCTCCAAGAATCGTCTTCTCCAGAACTGTAAGACCAAATGGGTTCATATTTGGTGTGGATGTTCCCAAGATGACTAACATTCAGATTTGTTCAAATGATGTCACCAGGTCAAATAGTTGTAAAACCATGCCATTACTCTATTCCTCCATAATAATTCTTAAAACTATTTCTTATCATGAACCATTGGTCCAATTTAGCTTATATTTGGTATGGAGGGGCCCTGGGTGGCTAGGGTTTAGATTTGTTCAAATAGGCTCACTGGTTCAAATATGGGTTGAGGCAGGGACAAAACTCTTTAAAAAATAATAAAAATAAAAATAAAATAAATATAATTAAAATAAACTAATTAAAAAAATAGTTTCAATTTAATTTAGATTTAACTCCTTACTCAATGCAACAATTTTTTTGGGATCAAAAATTGTTAACAGTTTTGAAAAACAAAACACCTCTGTTTATATGTATCAGATCTTATCTAACTTGTTTGATAAACAAATAACTGGGGAGAATGTGGGGTCATTAAAGTTCAAATTAGATTTGAGATAGAATCCCTTGTGTTGTTCTTAGCAGCCTGGCCTGTCAACCAATTATAATTTCTCTTGAGTGAGTGAGATGGTGTCTATTATGTTGATTGACTTGAATATCTAGCTAGTCAAAAGCGATTGAGATGGGATTTAACACTTTTGCTTTCAAAGTTGACTTCAACTTCTAAACTTATCGTTTGAAATCACTAAACCATTGGATATGATAGTGAGAGCTCTTTGTGTGGTGTATGGTGTGAATAGGGCCAGAGCTATGATTTTTAAAATTACCCCCACCCTCCCCAAATACTTTAACCCCTTCTTAAGACAAATTAATTGAGCTTTTGAGTTCAAGTTGGGTACTGATATATGGATTCCTGTGATCATATTTTTGATAAATTATCAGTTACAGATGTAGCAGGTGATACAATATCTCATATATATTTTGAAGACCTCTGTTTGTTTGTTTGTTTGTCTGTCTGTCTGTCATTTATACAAATCTACGATTCTCGACCGATCGGGACGAAACTTGGTACGTGTGTGTAGTTTGACCAGGCGGTGAACGTTGTCTTATTGGCGAGCCCGTGCGGCGCCCGCTTCGCGCATGCGCAGACGAGATCTCGGAAACGGGTGGAGCTATCGACTTGAAATTTGCTATGTGAATGTATCTTGCCCCGGATACGAATTTTATCGGGTCGCCGAGCCCGTGCGACACCAGCTTCGCCCATGCGCAGACGAGATCTCGGAAACGGGTGGAGCTATCGACTTGAAATTTGCTATGTGAATGTATCTTGCCCCGGATACGAATTTTATCGGGTCGCCGAGCCCGTGCGACGCCAGCTTCGCGCATGCGCAGACCAGATCTCGGAAACGGGTGGAGCTATCGACTTGAAATTTGGTTTTTGAATAGCCCGGACAACGTCGGGCTCATCGGCTAGTCTATTATATATTTTGGAAGATCTGTCTGTGTGTGTATCTGTGTGTGTGTGTGTCTGTCTGTCTGTTTCCAATGGACTCGAAAGCGGCTGAGCCGATTTCGATGAACCTTGGTACGTGGGGGTATTTTCGGCCGGGGAGTGACATGGGCCTATTAATTTGCCCGTGCGACGTGACCTTGACATCGAGTCATTTCAAGGTCAAACGCATGAATATCACGGGATTTCAATGAAACTTGGTATGTGGGGGTATTTTCGGCCGGGCAGTGCCATAGGCCTATTAATTTGCCCGTGCGACGTGACCTTGACCTTGAAATTGGGTCATGTCAAGGTCAAACGCCCGAATATCACGGGATTTTGATGAAACTTGGTATGTGGGGGTACTTTCGTATGGGGAGTCTCATAATCCTATTCATTTGCCCGTGCGATGTGACCGTGACCTTGAAATCGGGTCAATTCAAGGTCAAATCACGAATTTTGATGGGATTTCCACGAAAGTTGATACATAGGGTTACTTTTGTCCACTGAGTGTTTTGGACGGGTCGAGTCGGGACCCCGACCTGACCTCGACCTTCAAAATGATCTATTGAAGGTCAAATCGGGTAAAACCGGATGGATTTCGACGGGCACGTTTGTCGGGTACTTTTGTCCGGGCAGTGTTTTGGACTGGTCAAATCGTGACCCCACTTGACCTTCAAAACGGACAATTCAAGGTCAAAGCCCGCACGAAGTCGGGTCACCTTCTAGTTATATATATATATAGGCTATTAACTCTTTTTGTCTATGCTAATTAGGTGTTAATCTATTATGCTGATAATTTCAAGGAAAAAGTGTCAGTGCTGCCAGCATGGGCAAGCCTTGAAATAGTGTGCCTGTCATTTGCAGATTGAGGTCCCCAGAGGGTGAATTTAGTGATGCTACCCCGCTATCACCCTCTGGGGACCTCATTCTGCTTACACCTCAGCAGAATGAGGTTCCCAGATGGTGAATTTGGTGAAGCTAGCCCGCTATGTGGGGTAGCATCACTAAATTCACCCTCTGGGAACCTCATTCTGCAAATGAGACACACTATTAAAATTTAATTTTGTATCTACTTTTGAGGAAATTCACTTCAACTCATAAAATATACCATTTGAAATTACTAGGTGAATGGATCTCATAAATTGGGATTTACATTGGTTCAAATAGGGGAAGAATAGGGCAGAGATAGGATATTTAACTCCCCCACCACCCGACCTGTATCTATGCTGTTGAATTCAAGTTTGGTACTGGTATAATAAGATATAGACTACTAATAATTTCTAAGCTGACAGGGTTGGGGAGGGGTGTATATGAAGGCAATGTTAGGGACAATGGTGTGGGATTGTAGAGGGGGGTTGAGGTCAATTTTTCAACATTTGTAAAGTTCATGCCTGATACAACATTTAATAGTTGTAAATTTGATTTTCACACCAATCATAGGTTATAATTGTTCTCATAGTTTGATTTTCCAACCAGTATGTTTTTAGGCCAACAGTCCATATTTTCCTACTTCTTGTTAAACTGTTGGACCAAAATTGGAAATGCCACATTTAAAAAATTTATAAGGGGTGTCAGGTTGTCCAAAAATGTTTACTTTATGGGAGATGTCAGGTTTGCCACAAATTTTAACTTTTTGGGGGATGTCAGCTTTAAAATTTCCAAAAGTTGGCGAGCTTGAAGTACCAGTTGCAAATTCCAACCTTAGAAGAGGGATGTGCAAAAGAAATTATGTGAACTTAGAACTGTTGTTTGGTTGTCTTGTTTAAAAAGGGTAGACCTGATTGGGTTGGAGATTTGTCAGTGGTGTGCAATTAGAAATTTCAAGGTGAAGACCTCTGCTCAACGAAGATCCTCCAGCTATGTCCCTGTTTAGAACTACATGTACTTGTCTTAAGACAATTTGAAAAGTACTGACTGTTGTAGTCTTCAGAGTCCCAGTCTTCTCAGTCTTTGCAGTCAGGTGAGCGACTCCACAATCATTGACTGTCTTGTTGTTTCTTCACTGGGCTCGCATGTGACATTTATCTATCACAGCTTTAAACCAGCCTTACTAGTACATATATATTATAAGTGGCTTACCGTTTGCTGTGCATGAGTAGAATGCCAAAAGAACGACGGGACGAGTGGACTGCTACCTGCGTAGTATTCTTAACAACAAGACATGCATTATGTATTAATATTATATTGAACAGTCCAGGCATGAAACTTTGAAGCGAATTACCGTTACCTACACGTACTAAGAATAAAAATGCTGCAAACGAAAAACAGGTTGCGCCGAATGTTTCTGTACATGTAGTTCTCTATCACTGATTCTCACTTTAATTATTGCTCAATTAAGTCCCAAAATGAGGCACTCAAAATTATAAACTTTCAATGAGTTGCCCATTAGAGCCCGAAGTCGCCACCGCACGCCGCCGCCAGCCATATTGGCCACAAGCCGCCACCAGCCATATTATCTCTACGCCAGCCACATAAAATAATCTCCGCCGCCGGAATTGTCAAATGGTTGAGCCGCAGGCATGGGCTTATATGTCAAGTGCAACTTCACTGTGAATCACAAATAACTAAACCACATTGCCTATATTGGTATATATTCACAAGGACTCAGCATGGTTGTTATATTATCACAACACGCGGGCCTTTCATTGTGGAATAGACTATTCCAATGAATGCTTTCATATAACTGAATGGGAGAATCTGTTCAGTATTGAAAGGGTTAAAGTATAAATTGTTTATTTCGACACGACTCAGTCTCAGACATACCTGGAATTTGTCAATATATGCACATAACCTGTAGAAGAGAATAGAAATTAGTTTGAACTATTATATCAATAGGGCCTACTATCGGATTCATCATTCAATGATGCATGCATATATCGCCAAATGCCAGTGATGATATAGCAGTCTGAAGTCGACAAAACTTCTAATGTAACTTATACCGATTAGATGGGAAACTACATAGTACATCCATGCCAGTCCTTCATGTATTTTTGCCATATTGGAAAAGCCCAACACCAAAAAGAGCACATGTGGTCTGGGATTCTACGGGTTCACTACAAATGCTAAAACAAACAGGGTCTATAACTGGGGATTAGGAAAATTTTGTAAACGAAAATACGCTGATTGATAACGTCTCAGCCGGCTGAGCCGCCATATTTCGTCAGCCACGAATGTTGCGACTGAGCCGGCTTAGCTAGCTAACCAGCCACGAAATTGGTTGAGCCAGCCGAGAAAACCATTTGTCGTGGCTTCGGGGTCTATTGCCCATTATAGTAGTCAATACATGTAATAGTAATAGTGAATATAACAGATTGAGTAACTATTTGTGTTACCTAAGCATAAAATTATTGGGGCATTTTAGATTGCGGCAGGTGAGTACCGTAAACACATACTCAATTTATTTTGGCCTTATAGTTAATATAACATCACATGCGGTTTTATTTTCCATTTGATTTATTATACTAGTATACAACTCTTACAAATTAGCCAAAAATTGGACTTTGGTGCTTAGATAACCATATACAGGCAACCAACGCATGACCCTACATGTTGTTGCTATTAGGAAATGTTCCGATATTAAGTTCAACAAGCACCCTTTGAGGAGTTAAAGACCGTTGTGCATCATGTATAAACTCTTTAAAATGAGGTTATGTAGATTAATTAATATAGTTCCACACATATTCACTAGTGAGAGGAGCTTACTGTTGCTAGGAGACGAAGCATCTGCAGAAATAGTTTAATTAGTATAACAGTGCTTGTCCTTATATATGCTTACTAGCTGAAACAGGCTCCCTTTATTCAGTGTCTTTGCACACAGCTTGATCTTTAAAAAAATTTGATTTAAAAAAATGAAATAAAAAATTGTTAGTTTAAAAACAAAATTATTTTGAATTATTTTTAAAGATTGGCTCAATTAAAAAAAAAACTCTTTTAAAATAAAAAGTAAATTTAAATTTTTTTGATAAAAAATTTAAGATACCAAATTTAGTTGAACAATTACAAGACAGATCCTACTCTTTTATATATATATATACATGTAGATAATACACTGGAAATTCTTTTCACCTTTAATTGTGAGAATTATGACAAGTGTCACACAGATTAAAAAAACAGTGTTATAATCATAGATGAATTTCCAACATCATGGCGTAAATAGAAATTTCAGTACATTATGATTTGACAACAAAAAGTTGTTTGAATATAGGCAATTTAACACTAAAAGTATGTGCGGATATCGAATTTTCATTGCAGCAAGCGACCAGCTCAGTTGCAGATTGATAGAAAATATCTGCTAATAGTTATTTGATTGACAGATGTGGAAATGTCCATTGAAGTTAAACTTGGAACATGAATTGTTTTGTCTATACATGTTGCATTAGTTAACTTTTAAGAGAATTAAAGACATTGGTCGTGTTTGAAAATTGATTCTCATAGTTGACAGCCATGTCTGTAATCTCCAATGAGTGGCCACGGAGAGTCGCATGCTGACAATAGAACATAATGTGTATGATATGACTTCAATTTCTCATGTGACTATATCCCAACTTCATCTTAAAACTGGATTATTGTAAATAAAGACAAAATGTTTTGTGAGATCTTGAGAACTGATTGTTTCTATATACACATATTTACCGATCTGTTTGTGCTTGAAGGTTAAAAATTGGGGTGGGGGCATCATATTGTTGAAATCTATTATATATTTTGGAACTTCTGTATGTCTGTGTGTATGTATGTGTGTTATAGACTCGAAAACTGCTTGACCGGTCCGACTCAAATTTGGTATGTATATACGCTCATTTAGGCATGTTTCTGGACTGATCGAACAATAGTTTGTCCAGACGCTGTATATTCTGCCCAGACGGAGGCGATCACAAAGAAATCCCTAAGTAGCCAGGATGAAGTCGAGCACATCAGTTAGTAATTGGAAGATATTGAAAAAATTAAAATAAAGTTTTACTTACCTGCCGACCCTATTTTTGTTCTACTGGAAACAAAGATCTTTTTTTGTTAGACCTAAGGTGTATGAATACACATTAATATGATTGCTATAATATAGATTTTTTTAATATTACAGGGTGCTGATGACCATCTAGTTAAGATATGGAGCGCTGAGAGATTTTGTCTGCGGGCGACTCTCCGTGGCCACTCATTGGAGATTACAGACATGGCTGTCAACTACGAGAATACCCTGTTAGCTTCAGGCAGCTGCGATAAAACTATCCGTGTGTGGTGTTTAAAAACGAAGGCCACACATGCCGTTCTCACAGGTCATACTGGCATGATTACCTCAATCCAGGTATCTCAACTCTAAATTGTAGTATCCAATACAATTTATTTAGTAATGAACAACGTTAATTAAAGTCCTTAATTAACAATGTTTAATTAAAGTCCTTACATATAGTGTTACAAGTGTTTTATGTGGCACTTCATTGTCCCCAGACTTTTTCAAAGTTCAGGGACTATAGAAATGATCTTTGTCGGTCCTCGAGGCATCAATCCGTCCGTCTGGATTTGGGTACCTTAACTGTGAAATCAACTCCTCCGACAGTTCATTTCCTATTTACTTATAACTTCAGGACATATTTGTTATTTTAGAATTATTTACCCTTTCTCGACTTAGAAAAGTTGAGCGAATATGCACTTGGATGCCTTAACTAATAAATAAACTTCTCCTATTTTTTTTCTGGAATAAATACAGGAAACAGCTTGCATCATATTCTATAATCTTTTACCGAACATATTGCGGACCGCGCATAATCACATTTCCCCATACTCCACTTTTCGTGAAATATATCCTTGCGCTATCCGGAACTCATTTGATAAAAGATCATCAATTAAACTTTGCATTGCGGTCTGTCTATTTGCCTGGGAACTTGGGAAGTAACACTTTGTCTTGTGAATGCCTGGTTTCTCAGTTTACTAATTTTAAACGCTTGTTAATTTTTTTCTTTAAAGTTCTGTCCACAAGCCAAAGAAGACAATCGGTATCTAGCATCAACTGGAGGAGATGGATGTGTTTGTTTCTGGCATTGGAGTGCTGAAACTTATGCCTTCAAGTAAGTTAGTTATGCAGACAAGCCTTAACCCTTTCAGTGCCAAGTCCGATTTTTGTATCAACCCATATTTTCGTGATCATTTTTCTAAGAGCTCTTTCCATCAATGTATCACATTATTATACCCCCCGCAACGAAGTTAGGGGGGGGTATACTGGAGTCAGCTTGTCCGTCCGTCCGTCCGTCCGTCGTCCGTCTGTGGACACAAATTTGTCCGGAGTTTTTGTCAGTCGTTTTTTGATCAATTTCCGTGAAACTTGGCACAGACATCAACCACCATAGGAACCTGTGCACCTGCGATTATGACGTCTGTCTTTTCGCAACATGTATACTTTTGTCCGAGCTTTTATTCCTACATTTTTTTTGTCAATTTTTTAAAAACGTGGCACAGATATTTAGTACCATGGGAACTTGTGCACCTGCGATTATGACGTCTGTCTGACATTTTGTGGTGGAGTTATCCCCCTTTTTCGACTTAGAAATTATTTTGCAACATGCATAATTTTGTCCGAGCTTTTATTCCTACATTTTTCGGTCAATGTTTTTTAATCTTGGCACTGATATTCAGTACCATGGGAACATGTGCACCTGCGATTATGACGTCTGTCCAACATTTTTTGTGTGGAGTTATTCCCCTTATTCGACTTAGAAATTTATCCGAACATGCATAATTTTGTCCAAGCTTTTATTCCTACATTTTTCGGTCAATAGGTTTAAGATTAGGGTTATGGTTGTACACCTGCAATGGGAACTGTTATTTTATTATTTTAACTAAATGTTTACTGACATGTGAAACATCTTAGTATTTACAAACAGGGGGGTATCTGTAGTCCCATTGGGACAGTCACACCTCTAGTTATAATCAATAAATTTGAAAAATGATCAAGGAAATATGGGTTGATACAAAAATCGGAATTGGCACTGAAAGGGTTAATGGAGTGTCTGTCATTTGCAGATTGAGGTCCCCACATGGTGAATTTAGTGATGCTATCCTGTACAGTGGGCTAGCTTCACCAAATTCATCCTCTGGGGACCTCATTCTGCTTTGGCTTTATCTTTTAGGAAGTATCTATTGTCTCAAATTAACATTGTTTTCGTAACTTTTTCCCTTCTGGGAAGTTTCTACATCCCCTAATTTGCAGAAGATAAAATGCATAATCGAGGTGACTAATGGGCGAACATCACCAACCTCTACTGGTGAACAATGCGATCTTAGATCTCCCATAGCAGTTGAGTCCTGAGCAGAATGAGGTTGTGCGGGATAGCATCAGTAAATTCACCCTCTGGGAACTTCATTCAGCAAATGACAGGCACACTATTTCAAGGCTTGCACCCAGATAGGGCAGTTATCCATAAAATGTTGGTTATCTCCCTTTTCTCCCATTGGAATGCAGTGTACAGCACGCCAAAAATTAGGATCAGACAAAATCTAAATTATGTCATTATTAGTGCGCAAAAACAAAGAAAGTGTGAATGTACTCAGCCGAATTAAATAAACATATATTTGATAAAAACTTAAAGAATTTATTCACAAGAGTAGAAATAGATCCGGTTTGTCAAACGGCAAATATTTCGTCGAGTTTCGGGAAAATGATATACAGCACCAGGGTGTAGAAAAAACTTACGGATGATCACCATTCCAAGTTAATTATAACATTTAACAGTCTGATTCCTTAAAGGGGTACTGTCCACTAAATCCGGCCATTTATGAGACCATCTCCTATTATATATATACAGAATATATGCAACAAATGAATGAATTTGACTCATGGATTAGTGCAAAATACACTCATCTGCTGTATGGACGATGGAAACAACATAGATAGTAATTAAAATGAAAATGAGTTAATGACTCGAGTCATTGTCATTTTTGTTATATTTTTATTTGTTGTATATATTCTTGTGAGTATAAAAGGAGATGGTCCCATAAATGGCCGGATTTAGTGTACTGCCCCCCCCCCCCTTACCTTTAATGTATTATCTCATGCTGCTCTAGAATATAGAATATTTCATAGATTGGTCCATCCATCATTTGTAGATTAGAGGCTATTATTCATTTGTAGGAAGGTTCTGATAATATAAGCAGACGACAGGTATAGAAACACCAAATAGTGTTTGCTGAGATTAATATCTGAACTTAGCAACCACCCATCGATTAGCATCTAGTTAGTAACCCAATCTTTTCTAAATTGATTCTCCTACTGAGTTATAAAATGATCCATTGGAATGGTCTACTATTCAATTGGCGGGGGTGTTCAGGTAATAAAAGCAGATGACAGACGGAAAAAAATAATAATACAAGAGCAGAATAGAATGATTCATATTCATTGGTGGGAAATGTTTTGATAATAAGTTCAACAAAAAGTTTGTTGAGCTTATTATCTGAACATTTCCTAAGGGACCTACTCGTCCATGAGTATTTACAGCAATGCCCTAATTAATTGACTCCATAATCACAGCAGAATTATGGGTAACTTTTCAGGATTTAGTCGGAAATATGGCTTGTTGCCATTCATCGGAAAGCTCTCGGGGAGAGCTTTCCGATGAATGACAACAAGCCATATTTCCGACTAAATCTCGGGGAGAGCTTTCCGATGAATGGCAACAAGCCATATTTCCGACTAAATCCTGAAAAGTTATCCATAATTCTGCTGTGGTTAAGAAGTCAATTACTTAGAGCATTACTGTAGTATAGAAATGTTTAAAGGGTTAAAGGTAAGTTAATCTTGGTAAATAAAGACTCCAATGCACAATACAGACATTAATGCAAATAGTTTATGTTGGAGTCTTGCGATGCTTTAACCCTTTGTTGACTGGAGCATCCTGAAATTTTGCGAAAACATTGTGCCAATGTATTCTCTTATATATGTGAGTCACCCATAGAGTTAATGACATTGTGCTTGTATTGGAACCTATAATTCTATATTAAACTTGAAGTAACACCATTATTATTAGCTCAACTTACTTTGTAAGTTTGAGCTATTGCCATGGGTTGGCGTCCGTCGTCCGTGTGTGCGTGCGTCCGTGTGTCCGTCAACAATTTCCTTTGGTGCGGGCTACAGGTCGTACCTTTGGTCTGATCTTTCTGAAATTTGTCATGAATGTTGATATTGACATGTAGATGGGAACGAGTCATTTTGGGGTCATTCGGCAAAAAAACATGGCCACTGGCGGCCATTTTGGATTTCAAAATTAAATCCATTGGCGCGGGCTACAGGTCGTACTATTCGTCTGATCATCATGAAATTTGTCTTGGATGTTAATATTGACATGTATATGGGAACGAGTCATTTTGGGGTCGTTTGCCCAAAAAAGATGGTCGCCAGCAGCCATCTTGGATTTTACTCTTTGCATGACTAAATCCTTTGGCGCGGGCTACAGGTCGTAGCTTTGGTCGGATCTTCATGAGATTTGTCATGGATGTTAACAATGACATGTAGATGGGATTGAGTCCTTTTGGGGTCGATCGGCCAAAAAAAACATGGCCACCAGCAGCCATCTTGGATTTTACTCTTTGCATGACTAATTCAATTAGCACCTTTCCTATTCCTCCATTTACTGTCAACCATTGAATTATTCCCCTACATAAGTTGAGCTACAGTGTCATTGACACTTTCATATTATTATATCTATTATATTTAAGGTTCTACCAAATTCTGGCATTTATAAGTACTAATATCTGTCTATTCCAGTCCAAAGCCGACTAAGTATATTGAGAGATCACGAGCTGGTGCCCAGATGCTCTGCTCATCCTTCAGCCCTGGTGGCATGTTTCTAGCTACTGGCAGCATGGATCACGTCATAAGGGTCTACTTCCTCGGACCTCTCGGACCAGAGAAAATATGTGAATTGGAATCACACACAGTAAGACTAAAACAAAACCTCAAAATTCAAAGATTGTCAGTTATTATTTCTTTGGCTTAGGGCTACAATATGATAATTGTTTGTAAAAGAACAACATGATGGTGAATCCTACCCAGCCTGGAAATAAGCGTCTGATCATGATCAGTGACCGGCTGAAAATTTCCAAATGACCGAGGTATGTTTGCTTGTGCTTTTCATTATGACCGGTGCCTAATATCTATATCATGCACAGGTAAACAAATGATGACATTTTGTGTTGATTTTATTCGTGTATTAAAGATAATAAATTTGTTACTTGTAAATGCATGTTTTAAAAACTATCCATTTATGCCTTGATTAGACATGCATTTTTATTGCCATGGGTTGGTATCCATCATCCGTGCGTGTGTGTGTGTTTGATAACATGGTCGCCAGAAGCCATATTGGATTTCAAAATTAAATTCATTAGCACCGTCTACATGCCGTACCATTCATCTGGTCATCATTAAACTTGGTTTTCAGTATTAAACAATGTAAATCAATTAGCACGGGCCACAGGCTGTACCATTGGACTGATCATTATGAAATTTGTCATGACTGTTGACATTGACATGTAGATTGGAACGAGTTATTTTTGAGTCATTCAGCAAAAACACATGGCTGCCAGCAGCCATCTTGGATTTCAAAATTCAATCCATTAGCACGCACCACATACCGTACCGTCCGTCTGAATATTATGAATTTATTCAAGGAGGTTGCAATTGATATGTAGATGGGGACAATATGTTTTGGGTTGAATCGGCCAAAAACATGGCTGCTGTCGGCCATCTTCTTTTTCTGTATTGAACAATGTAAATCCATTAACAATGATGACATCTAGTCTTTCTGCATTCCTAAGCACTTCTAAGCACACATGAAATTATCCCCTCTCATAGTTCATCTACAGTGTCAAACACTTATTCATTACTTATGCGTGTCACTTGCATATTAGTGTGGTCGTTGGAGAGTTGAACCCGAAAGAAATTGGATACAAGCTGATTTTTGTGTTATTCGACGCGGAAAAACACCAGGAACAACATATCCAAAATCTGCAAAAATCCGCTCATGGGAAAATTCAGGATCCAAGATGGCGTCCATAATGTCTGTTGTTATAGCAAAATACTGAATTTCTGCAGTAGGTGGTCCAATTAATGCCAAATTTGTAATAAATTGAAATATATACAAACAATGCTTTGTCGTAAACCATATTTCCGCTAAAGGAAGCCGTTCACACTGAACTATATGGATAGATGTCCTGCGTTTGTAAAACCATAGTAGAAAAGGGGTTAACTTTTTGTGTGTGGTCGCCTACGGTACCTCGCGGTCTTGCTCGGATTAGTCACGCATGCGCAGTCCCAATATAACCGACTGAATCCGCCAGTTTATTTTCTGCTACCAAAGAGAGAAGTCTAAAGGGAGTATTGTTCCGAATTTGTCGTTTAACAACTAGACAACAAATTCAATTTATCGATACAATAATTACTGGTCGCCTACGCGTTAGTTTTTAGAATTATTGTTTCGAATTCACGGACCGTTTCGCTTCAAAACATACAATTGTTCCGTGTTTTCGAATAGGCGGCAGACTTAATATTTTTCGAATCTGAAAATCGACATTTTGCCATAATCAGCCGCCATTTCAAGGCCTTACGAGGCGATTAGACTATTGTGAACAATTCATCTATGTAATTATTATAGAACCTATAAGGTATGATATAATTTGTCAGATATAAAAAATGCCACGTGTTTGTTACCGGAAGTCTCCTAATTTCGTGGGAATTTATTTACGCGTGGACATTTATTTAGCAATAATTACCATCGCTACTGACGCTATTTATCATAATGTTATGAACTACATTCTTTCTCATAATACTTTGTTGTTTTATGGCTCAATACAACTGATCCAGATGTGTTGGTCACATTTGAACTTAAAAGTTGATTACAATTTACATCTGGGTTTATCAATTCAATGTAAAAACAGTAGTGTCATTATTACTTTAATAAATTGACAGAGATTGATATTGGACAAGTGTTATAATTATGTTCATGGTTTGATTCTCGTAACGGAGCATCACCTTCAATGTAACAATCTCAGCCATGTGCTAGCGGACCGGGGATTTCACCCTGGTCAGGGTATTCTGACAGAAATCAGAACTCGGTCCGATACCAAGTTTGTCAGGCTAACAAGTCTCATTTGAGATTACTGAATAAAATCCGAATGCAAATGCCGATTTTCCCCATTACAACACTTGTTCAGGTATGTTGTCGTGGGTGCACTACGCTGCACATGTACACACCTAGGTGTGTGCATGTTACAGAACACTACTGGAGTCGCTAGATCTCATCTAAACAACATGCTTTCACAAAATACTTTGTGTTTTCTGTTTTAATACTGTCACACATGTCTCCTATGATTTAGATGTGTTGGTCGACGCTTGAATTTATCAGACTACAGTTTATCAATATCAGAAAAATAATGACTGTTGTCGTACTAAGATTCGTTAGTGTCATTAATTTGAGACAGGGATTGACATCTGACAGGAGTCAGAATTCTGTTGAGTACATGATTCGATTCTCGTACAGTGCTTCAACTTCACTGTCAAAATTTATAACTGCTAGCATTTAATGATTGCAAGCATGACACTAAAATTAATCGTGATGACAGTTTCACTATTGTCTCAATTCCAGATTTTAGTTATTCTGAATTGTATCCAAAAATTAACCCATCCTTTCAAAATTGCTGGGTTGTATCTCGACCATACAAACATAATTGCTTTCCTTCCTGTGTAGGTTTACCGAAAAGAAGCGGGGGGGGGGGGGGGGGGGGGGGCTGGATTACTACGATTCTGGATATGGCTCTAATTGGGACACAAAATTACAACTCATGGGTGCTCCGGTTTGCATTCTCTAGAGTAAGGCAAGAGGCTTATCGTCACTCTGACGGTGTTTACTCATGGTTTCACTATCTAAAAATATATTTGAAGATACTTTGGTTTGAACAACCTTTCCCCTTCTTGATTCAATTATGTGAATGATTCCAGCCTGACAGGTATTTAGAGTCGTGGTGACTTGACCCCTCCAGGTAACTGGCCCACTGGCAATAACTGGCGACCGTGGCCTGGATGACGTTCCCCAATGAATAACGATATAATAGCAGTGGTATTCCAAGACGAGGAAGGTGGGGGGGGAGACATTATTTATGACAAGTAACCATATCAAATGTGAGCTTGGTACAAGAACAGGCTGTACATCCAATACAGCATGTATTGTTCATAAAGGGCATGGTAGGTATTTTGAAGGTATTCATGGACTAGTTGGAGTCTCAATGAATTTTAAAATATATACGTGTCCCGACCTTTCATACCGTTGATATGGCGAATATACTTCACACACGAATGAAGCATATTTACATGGAAAGCATTTATATTGCCATGTGTCCCACGACCACTGCCAATAGCCTTTCCGACAAGAGGCCATCAGCATGGCTTTTCATACTTCTATTGCCCATATCAATTTGATTATCTGGCACATAGACAATAAAACAGGCAAAGACGTTTGCGCTGTCCAGCTAAGCTTTCGAGGAAGCTCATTGACCACCATTACCGACCTTTCCTAAGACGCACGCAGGGGACCACCCCGTTCGAGTGGCATCCCATCCCCATGGCACAGATGCCCGATCATAAGGGCCTGAAGCCATGCTGCCAACTGCGCATTTCGGTCTATGCTGTCCTCTCTTCCTTAAACATGCCATAAGCGGGACCACTTAGGTCGGGGGAGTTCCTCTCTATCTTGGCTCTTAATTAAAATAAAACAACATTATAAAGGGATGTGTATCCTTTACTAGGAGGATGATAATTTCATTCCTTTCCTTCCTAGGGGAGCCATTTTTAGAGCGGGTCTTCCCCTAGTTTGCTGCATGCTTCACACTAACCGACCTATCACACACCTAGGTCGTTCTGCTGCATGTTTGGGGGGGCAGAGGCTCAGACCTGAATATTCCGTATGGTGACCGTGAAAATTTACCTGTGTTCATCATCTGACTACATTTTACATCATTTGAACTGATTTCGGTTGTAGAAGGCGCACCTTCATTTCTTAGAATCGGATCGCGGTGGGTATTCCGCTGGGAACGCGGACTGCTCTCAGGTGCCTAGTGGTCGTGATGGCCTAATAATAGTAATGTGTGTGGATTTAGGCTGAACATAATACTTGTGATTGCACATTTTGCTGTCTGTCTCCATTCCAAAGGATGGTGCTCGTTGGGAAATTTCTCCGAAATTAATACTCGTACCGACACTATTGTTTTGGCACCTGAGAGTAGCGGTTTGCTTTCTCATCGGATGCTCTGGTCACCTGCGGTGTTCGGCCATGTTCTCTGAGGGGCTATATATATATCTTTAATGATACATTGGATTGTGCCAGGGATCTCTGCTCTGGCTCCGACCATTGGATTGTTGGGCGCAGCTTTAGTAGGGTCTTCTGACATGATCTCATGATGACTTATATATCACCATGATATATCTATTATATCATTTTATATATCTATATATGCGAAAGATTTGTGTCACCGGGTTTCTGCAATGATATCTTGTGAAACGGTGATACATAGGTACCTCAGAGACATGAGACATGTTCTCTGTGGGGTTGTATATCTATATTTAGTGATACGTTGGATCATGACAGGGAGCTGTGATCTGGATCCGCCCATTAGATTGATGGGCGCAGCTTTGGAAGGACCTTCTGACATGATCTCATGAGGAAAACTTAATATGTATATCCCCCGGATATATATATTATATCATTTTATATATATATATACGCAATGTGTATATTGTGATACATAGGTACCTCAGGGACATGTGAACGTGTGATAACTGTTCTAAGGGCAGGACCAGTTCACGCTCCTCCGGTGACGTATCAATTCGTTGGTTCAACCAATTCGTGGGGATACGTCTGGTGGAGCTGCAGGGGTACTTGGGACCTCCAGGCCATTTGGCCCCCACCAGACGCTAGCGGTTCTGGGCGCTAAAGCTGCCAAATAATCGAGTGCGTACGTATCGACACCGGCTGGATGGCCTTAGGCAGCTTAAGCGTAGGGCAGGGGCCGTACCCATGAGGTAAAGCGCCGAGTCCCCCTGGTCACGATCGAATTAACGACACGGCCTTGCCTGCCACTCCTCCGTGAAGGGATCGGAGAAAAATGACCTCTCCCCACCCTCCAGCTTGGCCAGGATATTAGCTTGGGCATGACCACCTGCAGCATGCGATGGTGGGGGCTCCCTCTGATCCGATGGCTTGCCTCGCTTATAGTTGTATAACCCATTGGGGCTGGTGGGCTCTCCATTTGATACCTGTACCATAGATTGGGCATCAGGTTATCTGCCATTTGCATTGTTGAACAGCAGTTAGTTAAACTCTTAATGTTGGTTGTCTTGCCATCTTTGGAGTGGGCCTCCTCCAGTGCAGGTCGTTATGTCGCTAAGGCGGAGAGGGAGTTAATCTCCTCGAATCTCAAAATCGGCTGGATTCTTAGAACTGACGGATGAAGAACAGAGAATTGCTCGGTTCGCTCGCAATTCTGAATTGAATGGCACCACCTGGGATGTTGCTTCCAAAAACAAGGGGGGGAGGTACATGTTTGTGCAATATAGCACTCTAATTATATGAGTTATTTCACGTACCTAATCATAACAGATTCATTAAAGAGTTCATATTTAGGTACAATCTGTTTTAGAAGAGTGCATTCCCTCCAAAATTTGGCTATTAACTTTATTGCTCGTGCCTCCTCCTGGGCTTGCATTCTAATCCATATAGTTCAGTGTGAACGGCTTCCTTTAGCGGAAATATGATATTTTTTAAAATATAATATATATTTCCTTAAAGAAAGCCTGAACACTGAACTATCATAGGGCCATCCCATGGCGGTGCCATTCCCAACCCCGCAACTCGCCAATCTCCTGATTGAGTTGAAAATAAACTGGCGGATTCAGTCGGTTATATTGGGACTGCGCATGCGTGACTAATCCGAGCAAGACCGCGAGGTACCGTAGGCGACCACACACAAAAAGTTAACCCCTTTTCTACTATGGTTTTACAAACGCAGGACATCTATCCATATAGTTCAGTGTTCAGGCTTTCTTTAAGGAAATATATATTATATTTTTAAAAATATCATATCTGTAGAATGTATTTCCAAAAATGGCTGCCAAAATGGACAAAATCGAATGAAATTTACATGTTGTGCAAAATTGAAGAGCTAGTCCTATACGAGTGAACAAACTCTCGAATTATGCGAGGAAGAATGATTGCAGAGTATAAGAGAAACTTTTGATTAGAGATGTACGAATTATCTCTAATGTATCTCACGAGAGAGCAAGCGAAACCAGGGTTTTATGAAACGGTTAAATCTTGACTTTTGTATGCCAAGAAATGGAAACATAATGCAGTTTTTTCTGTACTGCTTATCTTGAATCGTGTGATATATGTGTAATTAAACAGCTAAATAGGATTTAGTAGAGATGTATCGACTATGCAACCTTTTTCTAGAATCAGAAAAATGTGTACTCCGAGCAGTCTCACGATTGTGACCTATCAGCATTTATTTTGATATCTACAGAATGAAACCTTTAAAAATTAACTGATATAAAACGGTATGAAAGATATTCATATAGTACTGGGTAAAATGCGTATATTCTATTGTCCGTGTCTCAAAATAGTAGTCATCGTTGCCTCAGATCAAGTGATAGAACACGATTATTTCGCTTTTATCACAAGAATGCTTGGTGGTATACCATGAACTAAATTCATTAAAACACGAAGGAGTAACATAGACTATCGTCAATAAATTCTAAACTTGACCAAAATTGCCTACATACTCTGTGACAAAGACTGTGTTTACACCTGGATATGATATTTGGTTGAATTCACCAAGGCCACATCTACGCGACACTTACTACATTTTCTTCAACCGCATCACCACGTTTACTCCTTCTCCCGAATGTTACACATAGCTGCTGCACACAGAACCACAATGAATACTATTGCGTGAATGTTCAATGTTGAAATAACATCTTAAACGGTGATCACTCGATATTTAGCATGATTATGTGGGTGGTAATGATAAGATATTTTCAAACAAAAATATACTGAAAACTAATAGTGTGCATTGCGTATCTGCATATTCCAGTTGTAAAGTTGTGATTGAAGTAATTTGAACAAAATTGTCTACTAAGAACACGGTTTGTTAGCAGCATGATAACTAGTCTTACATACAATGTGTGTTGTACCGTCTCTTTGATCTGGTGAGACGCAGTACTAATCTATTGAAGATATGAGTGTTTCTTTACAGTATAATAAGCATTGCTACAAAAATGTATTGTTTAATATCACCGGGAGTGCTGACAATTCCGGAAATATAACTAACATTTAGACCGCTAGAGTGTGCACTTAAATTTCGGCGTTACATTCAATAATTAATCATCATGCCGAATGAAACTACCATGAACTGTGAGGCGACACATTAGTTCGTGTGTTGCATGTCCGATATTATTATTTTTGGCCCGACAATTGGATGTTGGATAAGCAGAACACCAAAACTTTAAAGACGCAAATCATTGGGGTTTGACTTGCGGTGCAGTGGCCGAAAAATCATTCAGATGGATATGTTTAATGATGTGTGTACCTTTAAAGATATTCAACAACCGACTTGTATATTATCAATACATATTTTCACTCCTATGTGGTTATCCAATATGTTGCTTTCTTTGTTGTATTGCTTGCAGTTGTGGCCATTTTGACAGCCATTTCATGGCCACGATTGTATGATTTTCTGTGCGTGTCACTCTATTCGCCCCGTACTATAATTTAACACAAACTGGTATAACAGCGTAATTCCGATGCCACAATATATCGTATAATGACTTGTTTCGAGAACTGATGTTGTATAGACAACCATGTTGGACGCCATCTTGGATAACAAAGTTTCCCCACAGCCGATTTTTGCGGTTTTTGGATATGTTGTTCCGGAGGCTTTTCCGCGTCGAATGACACCAAAATCAGCCTGTATCCAATTTATTCCGGGTTGATCCACAAATTCTGCTTCAACGACCACACTATATCCAGAAAACATACAACACCTCACATTTCTGTGTTATCCAAATGTAGTGTTATTCAATTTTACCCATTGTTAATTGACACATCTATGTGTTATCCAATCAGTGTTTTCCAATTGTACCCCTAGTTAATTGACACATTTTTATGAGACAACTGACTGCATTCAGAACTCCCACTACTAGTACCTCTGGGGAGTGCAGTTGTGAGTTATAAAGAACATACATGTCGTGTGAATTAAAGTTTCACTTCATTTACAATTCGGCGATTTTCTCAGATATGTTCTTTTTCATGTCGATAAACAAATGCTCGAAATGGTAAAATTATTAAATAGTATGCAACACATGGCTACAAATCAATGGTGCCTGTCATTTTGTTGAGGACAAACAGGAGTTATTTACATTCTTGAATCCCAGTTATATAATTCCACATGTAAACAAATATTTTAAAGATGTTTTAATTGTTCCAAAACAATTTCTATGAAACCGACTTTGCTTCTTATTTACATTAAATAACACATAGAACATTGATTTTATTCGTAGGAAACTGTGGACAGTATATCATACTGTAACCATGGAGAAAGATTCGTCAGTGGCAGTAAGGATGGTACTGCCCGTATATGGAGATATGAGCGACAAGAATGGAGAAACATTGTCCTTAACATGTCAGCTCGCCTCGAGTCCAAATCATCAAGCGAAACCTCACCAAATGCAAGGTGAGTGAGTGACTATTGGGCTGGAATCAACCCTTTGACAACTGAACAACATTCTCCCTAGTCACTAGATAATTTCTGACAGTATACATTGAAATGACCGATTCCTCATTTGTAGGGATATTAAGTCACTTTAGGCATAAGACAGACAGAAAAACACTCTAATGTTTCTATATGAAACTTAAAGGTACTCAATCCGATCAGACAGTCCCTATATCATCAAGATACAACAAAACAACATTTCTTCTAAATACGCTTTAGTTATCAGAATCGATTTTTGCAACAAAATAATGCTAACCACACTATAGTATGAAATTTCCCAAAACGTGTTATTTATCAATTTTTTTTCAACAAAATATGGTCGTATTATCAAAACATTTGGCCGTATTACCACTTGATTTTAGAATTATCCATCTTCATCTGCAATTTTGTCCTGAGACCATCCGTTTGACCACGTTTTTCTGGTCCACAAATAATTGAACATCTCGAGCAATAACAAACTTCAAAAATTGATATCTGATCACTGTGAGCTTTGATGGGTGGGTTACTCAACTCGAATCAAATATTTTTTACCCCCGAAGCCAAAGAAATAGTAATTTAAGAGCGTTTATTTGGATAATGCATCTTTAAACTGAGCCTTAATCAGAACTCCTCAATCAAACAATATCATTTATTGCAGAGATAATTCCAGCAGTTACTATCGCGGTTTAGTTAGGGAACCCTCACTAACTGTTGTCACTTTATTTCCTCAGTATGACAGAAAAAGAAACTACAAAACCACATGTGACAATGGTTGGGTGGAATTGTGATGACTCGTTGGTTGTTACTGCGATAAATAACTACTCCATCAAAGTTTGGGACAGCTACAATGGTCGGCTGAAGCACATTCTCACTGTAAGTTTATCTTGTACTAATTGCAATACCACTTACAGAAAGTCTATCTTTTCTTAGCAATTTTTATGTAGATACCAGAGTTTAAAATAAAACCTTACTCATTTTTATGTTTACCCATACCATAGTATGGTACATATAGTGTCAACGTCCGGATTGACCACTCGTCGTCCGTCCGTCTGTCGCACCGTCCATCTGTCTGTCCGTTCGTCCGTAGACACTTCACATGTAATGCGATAACTCAAACATTTTCTATCCAATCAGAACCAAATTTTAAATATGGGTTTCTCAGCCCAAAATACAGATCGAATTCGAATTTGGGTTTGATCAAAGTTTTTTTTCACGGAGTTCTGGCCCTTTTTCGACTTCGAATTAATGCATGCTGTCATAACTTAAACAATTTGTATCTGATCGGAACCAAATTGCGAGTTTCTCAGCCCAAAATACAGATCAAGTTCGAATATGGGTTTGATCCGATATTTTTTAATGGAGTTATGGCCTTTTGATTATTTTAATTAACTCTATTAATTCTTGAAAATTTACAATTTGGTGTTGGGAGTGATATTTGGTGTGGACTGTGGAACATTGCTATGACACCTAGTTCATAACTTGTTCAAGGCGTCACGTCATGCTCGGTTGATTTTTAGGGGGTAACATGACACTTTAACAATGAACCCTATGGAAGTTTTCAACTATTCTCTCTCTGACAGTCTCTCTTACTGAATATATTGCATAAATTTTTGTTATATATATATAAACAGGCAATAAATTACGAGAAAGAACGCGGATCCATAGACAACAGATAAATCAACCAGAATATCGCAAAATTTCACTGAGTGAACATTTGGATGAATGTGGAAAGAATCAATATTCGATCTTCCCATTCAAAAAACTGTTCTCAGCAAACAGAATACGCCGAACCCGGAAGGAAGATTTCTACGTTGATCACTTCCGATGCAAGCTAAATGCGCCTAGGAAATGACGTTGTGTAAAGCTGAGTTATCGCCCTTGACACTATGACGTCATAATTCAATTTATCGTCTATTGAAAAGTGGCAATGAAAGGCCTATAGACATTTTACTTAAATTAATTAATTTTCTATAGACATGTCTTATGTTATTCTTGATGTGAAATATATATATATATATATATATATATATATATATAGTAGAAATGAATAATCCATGGTCTGAACAGATTGTTTAGTCTATAGGCCTTTCATGCTTCTTGCATTTTTCAATAGACATTGATTAACAACAAGTTTTTATGACGTCACTTCCGTTGTGGGTTGTACACGTCACTTCCGGCGTTTAGTTTCGACCGGAAACATTTAAAGAGATCTTCTTGCGCTAGTCTAGCCATAATATTGTCTGTTTTCATTTTGTAGAATGGGAATATCCTGAAGTTGCCATTGTTGCATTCTTCCAAATGCCCACTCTGTCGATATTCCTTATTATTTATTTGTTGCCGATGGATGGTCACCCTTTCACATACAGTGTTTCCGGTTTGGCCTACGTATCCTTCGCTGCATCCATCGCAAGTTATGTAGTATATCAGATTTTTTGATTTACAGTCCAAGTCAGTATTTGGGAATATTTCGATTTTGTTTTTTAATGGTAATTTTTTCCCCGGAAACACGTGACGGCATGCTTTACATCGTTTGTCACCACAGCGTTTTACTTGGTATTCAGTTTTGTTTTCTGTGGTGAAGCGTGCCTTTGTCAGGATTCGTTTTAAGTTACTTGGTTGGCGCTTACTATCTATAATTTCGTCCTTATTCACCAGCGATCGCATTTTGTCACTCTTTTCTAGGATAGGAAAAAGGTCCTTTGCACATCGCGAGATGTTGTTGTGGCGAGGATTGTGTGTGGTTACAAATGGTATAGATTTTTTGTTATTTTGTTTTAACTTTTCGGCGTGAAGTTCTTCTAATGTGGTGTTCCGCGCTCTATCTATGCCATTCATTATTAATTGTTAGAGACTGAGTTATACAAACAGGCGAAAAAACAATTCTCAAACACAATCAGTTCGCACATAGTGAGCAATAGTGAGATATTTAGATGATTGTTTTTTCATATGGGATGATACTGAAATTAATTTGACTTCGTTCTTCAATCTACTAAATTCACTGGATTCATCAATACAGTTCACCATGGAGAAAGATCATGAAAAGATACCATTCCTTGATGTCCTTGTATAGATAAAAGAACAACAAATCCAAACAGATATATACTATAAAATAACTGATACACACCAATATCTGGATTTTCGGTCCTGCCACCCATCTCACACAAAACGAAATATACCTTATTGTCTAGCGAGACGAGTGTCAGCCATAATCAGTGAACCAACATTACGAGATAAAAGATTGGAAGAACTCTACGTATTCTTGAAACAACAACATTATCCAGAAGAATTATAGATAGTAAGCGCCAACCAAGTAACTTAAAACAAATCCTGACAAAGGCACGCTTCACCACAGAAAACAAAACTGAATACCAAGTAAAACGCTGTGGTGACAAACGATGTAACAATGACTCTCTCTTGCATTGAGTTAATTAACTGCAGGGAGATGTGTTGGCCATATGATGAGATATCATAGATGGAATATCTGTACTATTATATTTTATATGCATGGATATTTAAATTTGATCTTAAGGGCATAATCTGGTTTTATTGTTTAATAGCATTACTATTGGAGGTTAATAATGTGATTGTGTTTAGTAGATTCGTTGGAATTGTGTTGGTTGCATGGGAAGACAACTTTGGTTTTCAAATTTGTTTAAACATGAGAGTTCTGTATCAGTCTATATGAGAATAAAATAATTGTTCATAACACTTTTAGAACTGTAGGTCTAGTTTGTTTTATTTATATATTAATGGAAAGCTTTTTCGACATTGATTTAAATTGATTACAAAAGTGAATTGAAATATTAAAGGGGCACACCAGGTTTGATACATTTTTCTTGTACTCTGCATGAGATAAAACTTTTTATGTGTACCCATACCATAGTATGGTACACATAGTGTCAACGTCCGGATTGACCACTCGTCATCCATCCGTCCGTCCGTCTGTCCGTCCGTCCCTAGACACTTTATGCATAATGCGATAACTCAAACATTTTATATTTGATCGGAACCAAATTTTGTATATAGGTTTCCCAGCCCAAAATACAGATATGGGTTTGATCCAGCTGTTTGATCCGAGTTTTTTTTAGAGTTATGGCCCTCTTTCGACTTAGAATTCACGCATGCTGCCATGACTCAAATTTTTATCTGATTGACACCAAATTTGGTATGTGAGATTGTCAGCCCAAAATACAGATCGAGTTCGAATATGGGTTTGATCCAATTTATTTTAAAGGAGTTATGACCCTTTTTTGGAAAAAGATTCGCTCAATTTAACACACACAAAAATATTAAAAAACTTTTATAATATTCCTTGTGTGAATAGGGACAGAGTTATGAGATTTAAAACGACTCCTCCCTCACCCCAAATACTTTAACCTCTTCTTAAGACAAATTATTTGAGCTTTTGATTTTAAGTTAGGTACTGATATATGGATTACTGTGATCAATTATCAGTTATAGCTAATCGCTATCGCCAAGGTATGGGTTAATCATCTGCTGATCGTGATCGGCCTCTCGTTAAATTCACACAGTACTATTTTTTGTGCACCTTTGGTGTGCCGATTTAAAACTGAATGAAAAATAATATGAATCCTGATTTTATACTGAACTACTTGGAAAATAATAGAGGTGTGTTAATCAATTACATACATTATTGAAGGTTGGACTGAATAACGAATTATACTTACAAGATGATTATTTGGAGCAGAAACACCCATCTTCACTCCAAAATGATGATGCAGTCATTTTCTATACTCTATCTAAATTTTCGTCATTATAGTCTTTAATTTACACATATATCCTCCAGAATGATTAAAAATTGAAACTGTCATCAGATACAACGATATTGCAAAATTATTTTTGTCAGTTTTGAATTCGCGCATCGTATTTTGAATTCATGCAGCACGATGCGCGAATTCAAAGTGTGTGAACTCATAACTGAGCGAAATTTAAATACAAATTGAGGAAATCCGGAAAAACCCCTATCACTTAATATCTATTTTATTTATAATTTTTCTCATGTAATATTTACATTCTATTGGGACAGAAAAAGGGTCTATCTAGAACAGAAACACCAGGCAATCTCGTGGATTTGTTCTGAGTCATTTGGGAGTTTTTATTTGTAATTTTATTAAACAATATTGTGTAAATTTGCTTCAGTTTGTACTTCTCAACAGTAGTTAGTAAAACATAACGAATTGAAAGTATATTGAAATAAAACTTCATAATACATGTATACCACAATCTATGCTGCATCATAACTAATATCACTACAGTGTAGCAACGGGGTGAACACTTATCAACCCTCCATCAATGCCAAGGTCGTAGTATTTCAGCTTTAGTGGATTAGCGAATATATACCACAGACATCCCAACATGAAGAGATTTCGCTGCAAATGCACAAACCACTTCATTATGCCTTTATAGACAAATAATATACCTAAGTTTTATATGTGTTTTATTAGAAAAAAAAGAAAGTTATTTGTATTCTTGAAATTAATAATAGTGGCCCAGAATAGATACACTATATTTAATTACTTCAGTTCAAAATAACTACTTGCTATGGGTTTTTTTTCCATTCATTCTTACACGAGTATATGGCCCTTCATGTCGTATTTGAATGTACCAGACCAGTATGCCTATTGGGGGATACTGACATACAACTGTTTTCATCCATGGATTCTTGTTAGAGTATAGCAAACATTTAGCAATTGTTACTCCAGTACCAAAGGTTAAATTTGAATTTGAATATTTTATTGTATAGTGATCGACCGATATGAGAGTTTGTGTTTGATGTTCTTGGATTATGAACATTGTGTTTCAGTGAAAAATTTTCTCAGACCTTCTAAGAAACCTTACAACTTACTGAATAATTGTATTTTCAGAGCCACCAAGATGAAGTGTATGTACTGGAAGCGAGTCCAGTCAATCCAAGATTCCAAATCAGTGCAGGGCATGATGGTCACGTAATATTGTGGGATATATTTACTGGAAAAAAAATCAAGAGCTTCTTTAATAATGTAAGTTATGTGGGGTATGTTACTGTAGAATGGCATTGATTCCAATTCAAAAACAACTAATATTTTAATGGATTATAAAACCAAATAAAAAATTATATTTGAGCCGTCATTAAACCTAGTTGCAGCTTCACCAGGTGTTTTTTCACAGACTTAGTCTGTTTATCTGCCTCATGGCCTCCTCCTTTTCAAGAATTCTAATTTCACCAAATAGTTCTGTGTCCAACATATCTTTGACAGATATATAATATTTTCTTAACGAAAATATGTATCTCCTAATAAGTATCTTGAACACTGAACTCATAAGACCCTCCCATTTGGAACCAACATCCCACCCCGCACACTCGGCCAACCGCATCGAACACACAGAGGATGAGAAAAAGAAAGAATTGGCTTACCTCAAGCTCTTTTTATAAGAATAGACCACGAGGTCACTCCCCGGCAGTGTTCGCGCTGTCGGTAGCCAAATTAGCCAATGGCTAATCTTTTTCGAATTTGGCTAATAAAAATTTCATTTGGCTAAACTTTTGGCTAAACTTTTTTTTACCCCAAATAGAGACTGGAAGCATGAATTTTTGGCAAGTGGGTTTTTAATTATGTGATGTGAACGATCTAGTCCGAAAACATCGTATACTTAAGTGGGAATATATCGCCGACTTTACAAGGGAAACCCGATCGCGGACAGTACAAAGGGAAACCCGTCACTCTGCATGAAACAGCAAAAGGTCATATCATTATTTTACATTTAATCCGCTAATCCCCCATTGTCTGTCTGGTCACTCACGGGGCTCCTGCACAATGCATGTTTATGATGACATTGTATTTATGACGGCCAAGGTTTATGAGCACCAAGTGTAAGACAATAGCTTAATCAGCCAAATGTGAATCACTCTTTCATATAAAGATTAATAAAATTTAAATGACATATATACAAATATTTCTAGTTCATCAAAATTAGTTAAATTATTGTGTATTTTACCTGTGCCTGTTAGATTTGACGTTTTAGTCATTAATTGTGAACCGATCATAAGACGATGATTTAATTTGGCTAAAGTTTTTTTCATTTGGCTAATAAAATTTTCATTTGGCTAAACTTTTGGCTAAAGTTTTTTTCGGTCCAGCGCGAACACTGCTCCCCGGTTGACAATTTTGCTTTAAAAACATACCGTACGTATTTCATACCATTTCATTAGCGACTAATATGTTTAACACGTAAACTTTTCTCCGAAGCATGAAGAACAACCCAATAGTTCAGTGTCCAAGATACTTATTAGGAGATACATATTTTGGTTACAAAAATATTATATTTTGATACATAAGGTGGATACAACAATTAATAGTGCTATTGTCTGTATTCCAATTTCAACACAACACACAATGCAATATATGCATTATGCAACAGATTCATGTAAACACTCTTTAATTTTGTGCAGGTAGTTAAGCAGAATCTCCAAAAATGCATAGATATATTAACCCTTATTATACTAAATAATCATTGATGAGTAGTACAGTAATGCTCTAAGTAATCAACTTCTTAACCACAGCAGAATTATGGGTAACTTTTCAGGATTTAGTCGGAAATATGATGGCAACAAGCCATATTTCAAACTAAATCCTGAAAAGTTACCTATAATTCTGCTGTGGTTAAGAAGTCGATTACTTAGAGCATTACTGTACCTCCCATTCGGAAATGTTTAGATACGGGTGTTGAACTCATTATCTGAACATTTCCCACCAATGAATATGAATTCTTCTGCTCTTGTATTATCTATTTGTTATACTGTTTTCTGTTAAGTTATCCTAATTACCTCTCCAAATAGATAATATACCATTCCAGTGTACACTTTTATAACTGCATGGGAGAATCCATTAGTATAGAAAATGTTAACATAAGATTCTCATAAAGCATTACAGGAAGCAAGTGCTGATTCTTTTTAGTACTTTCTGCTACTCCATCTCTCATTCAGATTGATGGCCAGGGCCATGGTGCTGTGTTTGACTGTAAGTTTTCAAAGGACGGCCAATCATTTACTGCTACTGATTCCCATGGTCATATCATGTTATTTGGTTTTGGCTCAAATCATCGGTTCAAAAAGGTACGTATGGGTAAACATGTTGACTTACTTATTTTTTGTGACAAAAAAACATTTCATAATACTAATTATATCTATTTAAAATACCCATTTCGCCAGGATAATTCAATATCCGGTAGATAATACTTCTATTTTTTAACATAAAAAAATTGCCGACAATTTAGCTAAGCGCTCAGTCACATGACTATCAGCTGATCAGTGCGGTCAGAAAATTTCAGCAACTGAAACTGATGAATAGTCACTGAGTGATGACAATTCACCGAGTGAAAGAGAGACTGATATCAAAGCACTACTAGGCCATTAAAATAAATTGTATGTTCTCAGGCATTTAGATTTCAATTTTCAATTCTTTAATCTCAATTTTGAGATGAGGGAGGGAGGTTATTTTTGTTTATTTTTTTTTCTCAAAATCTGGAAAACATATTCCAGAAACAGAAACAAATTCATTTTCATTGTTCAAATCCAAAATTTCTAACATAAAATATTGAAAAATGTTTGACATTGCCTTTTAAAAGAAAATTTCAGTGACGAGGGATGTTCCTGAGAACATGTAATTTGTATTTATCTTGCCCCATCTTGCACCCATTCAACCAGACACATGGTGACATGTTATTAATGACTGCAAACATAAACATCCTAGGCGCTTCAAATTACTTTATTCTGATAACTATTGTCTGTGATACAAGATTGACTTCCAAAGTGAACCACACTATCTAAATTAATTAAATAACTCATCATGTAGTGATGTAGTTTGTACACGGCACAAACACAGACCGATTCCCTATATTAGTGTTTGCTGACTTCAACATAGTCAGTATAACAGCTCCGGCTTCGATCTGTGTTTTTAATTTGCTTGCCCATTTTGATGTCATCGCAGTTTAGCCACGGAGATCTCCGACAACCGGTGGTTGTATTATTTATTAGATTTTCAGCTTATTTATTCTGCCATCGGAATGGGCATTGGTTCATCTTAATGACAATTGGGAGAGTTTTCCTATAATGTCTTGTGGTTTTGTTCACAGAATAAACTTTATACTCTGTCAAATATTGGTTTAGAGGAATAGTAGCAATTATCCAGAAGATAATGAAAACCTCTGGGAATTTTCCAGCATTCTTTGTTGATATTTGGTGAATCATTTGAACAGCTAATCAAGATTTTTGCTGGTATCAGTTACAAATTTGACTGTTCAAGCTGTGTGTGTGTATAAAATTATCTCAATCTTGACAATGGTACGAGGACTGATTGCTACATATGTTTATACCATATTATTTGAGATATATAAGTGATTTATAACACTAAATTGAGTTATATAAAATGTTGTGGTTGTTTCCATTTTGCTGGTTGGATCCCTGAATTAATTATTAAAGTTTTTTCATAATTGTCAAATTTCAGATAGCATGTAAGGTCAATAACCAATACTAATAATCCAGTGGATTTCATGGTATATTTAGGATCACTCAAACCCTGTAAAATGACTCAGATTTGGTTTTGTATTGCAGATTCCGAATGATTTGTTCTTTCACACGGACTACAGGCCACTGGTTCGGGACAGTAATAATTTTGTGCTTGATGAACAGACGCAGCAGCAACCGCACATAATGCCGCCACCATTCCTCGTGGATCTGGATGGCAATCCATATCCCCCGGCCATACAGAGACTTGTCCCTGGTCGCGAACACTGTGATGACAGTGCACTTATTCCAGAAGTGGCTGTGAATGAAGATGGTTAGTCTCTTTATACCTGACACACTCATCCCCTTTGTCTCCCATCAAATGTTGTGGTGGATGCAGAAAATGGCTATAATCATGTTCGTCCATGGCCGCAACTTTGACAAGATTTTTCAGTTCTGAGATATGATTGCTGGTCAATAAAAATAAAAAATAGAAAACTACCCTCCTTCGTCAGAACGTTTTTAATTTTTTGTTATTCAGGTCAATTTAGTTAATCCTTTCTATACTAAACACTCATTGACGAGTAATTCCCTTAGGAAATGTTGAGATAATATGATCAACAAATGACCAGAGGTTCGGGGCAGAAAACCGATCTCTGTCTGTCCAAACATATCACCTTGTAACTCTGGTGTTAATTATTGGATTCCGTTGTCAATTGGCGCAGTGGTAGCACAGGTTGGGGGAACGGATACCCACATACTACAGGTTTCATCCATTAATTTTGTGAATTTTGTGTCTGTCCGAACATATCACATTGTAACTAGGGTGTTAATTATTGGATTTTGTTGTCCATTGGCATGGTGATAGCACAGGTTGGGGAAAGAATACTTGAAAATTTGTGTCCAAATGAACATTTCAGCTTTTAACTTGGGCAAGGAGCTTCTGATTGATTTGTACTTTGGTATGGTGGTAGCACAGGTTGGGGAAATGAGAACAACTTACTACAGGTTTCGTCCATTCATTTTTACCAGAGTTACAGTCCTTGTTTGACTTGAAAATTTGTGAATTTTGTCTCTGTACGAACATTTTAGCTTGTAATTCAGGCATGGATGATTAGATAACATTGTGATTTGGTAACGTGATAGCCCAGCATGCGGTAAAGGATACCCACATAATATGGGCCTCCATTCATTTCTACCAGAGTTATATCCCTTGTTTGACATTGGAATTTCTGAATTTTGTATCTATATGAAATTTTCAGCTTCGTAACTTAGGCATGGATCATCGGATTTGGTTGTGCTTTGGTGTATTGATTTCCCAGTTTAAGGATTTAGAAAACAACAAAGTTTTCCATCCATACCAATATTCAGTATTGTCCACTATATAAACTGAGCGTTGGGGGGTATATGTCATGATTGGCATCACACATATTATCTGAACATTTCTCACTAATTAATAGAAATTCTTCTCAACTTGTATTATCATTTTGTATGTCTGCCATCTGCTTTCAGCTGCTGAACATCCCTCCAAATGAACCATTCCAATGTATACTTATAACTGAGTGGGAGAATCCATTTAGAATAGAAAGGGTTCATAGATGAACCTTCAATCCATATCAAAGGATTTTGCTTTCTTTTGTTTTCTTATTGTAAGTAGTTTTTATGTCCAGGAAATATAAAATCCAGCTTACATCTGATTGTAGGAGAGAGTGAAGTCATAGATGCTCCAATTGTTGAAACTGCACAGCCTGTTTTGAACGCAGATGGGGAATTGATGGATGTTATGATTCACAGAATGCAGAGAGAACAGGATGACAGAATCAGACAGGCAGGTGGAGAGCCAATCTTATCTCCACTCCCATTAGGGTCACCTCCTCCTATTGGCAGATCAGGTCCAGGTAAGTTTAAATTTTATAACAAGCAGTCTCCCACGAATTCAGTAACTGCTGTGTCCAAAATAAACATGAAAATGCACTTTTTATTGTTGCATACTTTATATGTTAAATTTTTTCCGACAAATGTCAAAATAAATAATTTTTATATAACCGTTTAAACAAAAAAGTGGGATGTATTATGTTATTTGTCTCTCTGCATTCTCTGTCTATCCGTCCATTCGATCGCTTTTGGTTTCCAGATGATCTCTTTAGATAGTCTCAACTGAACCAGTGTTATGGCCCTTGTTGTTGAAATTTGGTAAATATATGCATTGGACCAAAATTTTCTCTTGTTAACAGTTGTTAAATTAAATTATTTTTTGCCACATTTCAAAAATATTTGCCAAATTTAATTGAGGTTATAATTTGAGAAATTGTAAGAATTCCTTGTTTTTTTTAGCTTTGTTATATACTGTAAAAAAAAACTAACCACAGACACAGATAAAATGAGCCAGTAAAGAAAGTTAGTATTAATAATAAATATCAAAGTAGCAATAAATATCTAAGCGACACCCAAAAACTACATTTAATATCTACAAGTATCTGTCATCAACGCATACATATTATTATACCCCCACTTTCGAAGAAAATGGGGGGTATACTGGATTGACTGTGTCCGTCCGTCACGCTTTCTCCCTCCGTGCATCCGTCCGTCCGACCTCATAACTCGAACAACTATGAACCGATTTCAATAATATTTTGTATGCAATTTCCTTAGGACTGCCTCTCTGCATGATGCTAATTGCGGTTCGGTCCGACTTTTTTTTTTAAGTTACGCCTCATTTTCGACTTATTTTGACTTAGAAAATTCTGTCCGACTTAATAACTTTAACAAATATGAACCGATTTCAATAATTTTTGGTACACATGCTTCTCACAATACCCTCTCTACATGATGCGGCTAGGGATTGGCTCAGACTGTTTTTCGTAATATTTCACTTCATTTTCGACTTATTTTGACTTAGAAAATTCTGTCCGACTTAATAACTTTAACAAATATGAACCAATTTGAATATTTTTTTCTGTACAAGCTTCTTGTGACACCATATCGATATTAGTAGTCCGAATTTTTCTTTAAAGTTAAAAATCTTTTTTTGTTGGGTTTACAGATAATGCGGGTTGAATTTGCCACGGTGGGGGTATGCTAGCACTTGAGTACACACCTCTTGTTTTGCCCTGTTTCATTGCTGACACAAACAAACCACAAGTGAATCTGTCACCATTTACATTCGGCTGATTAACCTATTGTCTTATACTCGCTGGTCATAAAACACTGACATCATAAATATGTTGTCATTAATATGCATTGTGACAATGACTGCATGCAACCGTAATCCAAATAGACAAAGGGGCGATTAATTGTAAAAACAATTTGCTTGATCCTACATTATTGGTCACAGCCAATAGGTAAAATCATATTTCTTCTTGCAGGTCTAAATCGATTTGGTATGAGACGCGCTGGAGATGTAGAAGGTGTTCGTAATTCTCTAGGGAATATGCAACAGAGATCAACGCAGTCGGACATGAGAGATCTCAGAAAAATGGTTGTCGTTAAAGACTTAGATCCAGCTATGCTAGAGTGAGTGGTTCACTTTAGGGCTTCACGGTTTATCGATATCATATTGATTATTGATCTATTTTTAAATTGTCCTATTGTATCGAGCTAAATTAAATGATCGTGGTATATATTTTGAAATTTTCGTGAAAGTTTGAATTAAATCAACCATTCAACTGAGCAATATTGTGTGTTGGAGTATTCTCACAGACGATGTCGTGATGCGCACAGGACACATCAGTGACTGTCACCCACATCGGTGGATTGACAAAAGAGTCTGGTACACCGCTAAAGGCGTTACAAATAATTAGTGGGACAAGAAGGCTACTCATTCAGTAATTGAGGTTGTTGCTTAAATCCAGTTATGATGGTATAAGCAGTGTTTTTACAGGGTAGTTTGTGTTGGGGATAATCTGGCGTGAAGCCATATACGATATATTTTCAATGTCGGCTTGTTATTGTTGTCATTAAGTTAGCCTAAAGACTGCAAGCTATTTTCTGTATATAAGTGACCTCCAAATGACAACAATTAATATAGTGTGAAGGGAACTGGCGAGAATATCGTGGAAGTACTGCCTGATTGATTAAGTTCGTGCATGGGGTCTTAATCCTGATCGACTATTGTGCGTATAACATACAATGGGTCAAGCATTATAAAAGCTGTTGACATTCTCGGTTGGCAACACCTTTCCTGCTTCAGGTGCAATATTGTTCATGTCTAATTTAGAGAGATTTTCAATCCAATAATTTACACATATCACAACAGTGTAAATAGTAACATATATTGTCTCAGAGTGGAAAGTTTATTTAACCCTTTCAGTGCCAAGTCCGATTTTTGTATCAACCCATATTTCCTTGATAATTTTTCAAATTTATTGATTATAATAATGTGATACATTGATGGAAAGAGCTCTAAATGATCAAGGAAATATGGGTTGATACAAAAATCGGACTTGGCACTGAAAGGGTTAAGCTTATGTCTTTGAACATGTTCATTTATTCCAGAAAAAGTGAGAGAGTTAGGATAGCTCTCCAGGAAAAAGAACTCCGAGCTTTTATGGCAGACAAAAAAAGGAGGCGGGCTTTGCTTGATGAGGTACTGTGGCACTTTATGAATATTTATGTGGTTGGTGTAAAGTCAAGTTAAACTTGTTCTCATAATAATTGTAGCCTAGGAATCCATATAATGAGAGTTGAATTACTGATTTCTCAGAGCCCTTCTTAACCCTTTGAGTGCCAGGTCGATTTTTGTATCAACCCATATACCCTGTGCCAATGCATTCTCTTATATATGCGAGTCGACCATAGGTCGCCTCGCATATATAAGAGAATGCATTGGCCTAACAATTTTTTTTTTTTTTTTTTTTTTTTACAATTTTTTACAATTTTAATAATTTATTCTTATATTCTTTAACAGACTTATTTTGTAGATTTAGGGCCGATGAGATCGGCCCCTGGCACTCAAAGGGTTAATCTCATTCAGAAAGAAGTGATAAATATTTACATATCTACGTAGTTCAGACATAGTTCTTTCCGAAATGGTAGAACAAATGTTTCTGGAGTTTTTGTTATTAATATTTAATAGATAGATATTTTATTGGCACAATGCCACAACAGCTGTGCTGTTTAAACAGATATTTATAAATAAATAGCAAATAAATAGTGATAAATAGCAATAAATAGTGATAAATAGTAATATATAGTAATAATTAGTTAAAGTTCAACAGACGAGTTTCCCGGTCAAGAATCAAATTTCCTGGTATTATGCATATGATCAGTCGCATGATTGAAATAGTCTGGCAGATATGGTGTCTATTTATGGGAGAGATTATTTCCTTGCGAAAACGGAAATGGCTGAGCTGTTGAGAATGGGCAGAATACATTTCATTTATATAAACAAGCTATGGCTACAAAATGTCATAAACAGTGGATGCTGCAGGATCGCCTACTGGTAGAGTACCTGCAGTGACATCCTGCCCAGAGTATACAAGGTCATTGGTAGATGACTGTCTGTCTGCACACCATACTAATATAATATATGTTTGTGATAGACATTCAGCCTTTACACAGTTATGAACAATATATAAGTAATGAAATTAATTGAGTTCAACGGAGCTGTGTAAGTCTCCAATGACGAGATTTCACACATTGAAATCATTGCTGTTACAGTGCCAGTCTTTTTATCAACAATCCTTACCAATTGAAATTTTAAAAATCAAAATTTTTAGTTTTCATTGCTCTGACCTTTTGTAATTTTATCAGAATTTTATCAACTGTTTGTTGATAAAATGGCTAGCACTGTAAAAGTATTATTTACATAACAAAGGTTTTAACATGCGACATCTCATCGTTTGAGTCTATAGGTATACTCATGTTTTTCTTAGTGATGACGGTTTTATGAGGCTTATGTCTTTTTAACTATTTTTATAGACTGAATCTAGTGAATCTGGTAGTCAGTTCAAAACTAAGTCTAAAGGGCCAGCAAAACGGAGTAGAAGGCTCCCATCTGAGAGAGCGGAGAATGAGGAAACAGGGAGGAACAGGCTAACAACAAGAGCTCTGTACGACACCGAGGTGAGTTTATTTCTGCATTCAAGGCGACTCTTTTTATATCAAAACTCGTATATTAATCCTTTCTTTAAAAGTATACATTATTTGCACAAAGTTTATGATATGTTTCTCAGACATTTCTCAGCCGGAAATACAGATCGGGTTCGAATATGGGTTTGATCTGATGTCTTTTAACTGAGTTATGGCCCTTTTTCGAATTAGAATCATCCGGAGGTTTACTGATAAAAGGCTTCACACTGACAGTGACACAGTAAGATAAAAGAGAAACATTGTCTTCATGACATTCCTGACATAATGGGAAAACAATAAAACAAACACTAGTTCAGTGGTTTTAGTATGCGCTGGGCGGTCCCAACTATATTTATTCATATGAAATGAAATATTAATACCATAATTTATATATACATCATGTATACTTACTTGTATATAATTCAAACTGAGCTCTTTATCTTATATACCTCTATGGAATGAATGATACACCCGTGTATTATTATATATTTACACTTTATCCATAATTAGTGCACACAAATTTTGAAAACTTTGAGAACAAAATTTAGCGATTGAGAACATCGCATCCATCGGAAAAAGGACACCCTTCGTAAACCGGGGAGCCACTCAGGTAAAACCGGAAACATCTTTTTATGACTTCTTTTATGGTCATCTTTTATTTTATGACTTTTATTGGTGCCCGGAACCCTGCATCCGAAACGATGCTACCAGTCGGTCTCCAGGTTTTGGAGTCAGAGTCCTCCACCCTTTTTCCGATGAATTTTGTCAAAATAGACAGGTTTTATTATAAATGAGGCCAATGCTAATAAAATGTGTTCAACCTAACTCCAAAAATTTTCAAACTCTGCATTATCATAGAATATAATTTTACTTAATTCAATTTAAACATTCACGGCCCTGAAAAAACAATCATGTGTATATGCATACGACATCTATACTGCTTCAACAAACATATATAGACTGTCTCAACAAACATATAGGTTCGAACTTTCGCATCCATTGACTGATTATTCATAGATAATGAAACCTCCCAAAACTGTTCTTTGATCTTTGTCTGGTATTCAACTCGTCCGATTGATTGATTGGGGTTAAATGTCACTTTCAGCTAAGGCCATATCACGACATTGTCAGATTTAGTGGTGGAGGAAATCCGCAAACTTATGGCTAATCTAACAGTGATTTCAATGGCTGATAAACTTGTCGACCATATGCGGCAAACCACCAGCCATCAGTGAGTAACTGGCAACTCCACCAGATAACGATTTCGAGTTACAAAGTCCATGATGGAAACATGTGGATTTTAACACTTTATATCGCCAGCGCTGGAGGGCGAAACGGCTTGGAGTTGTACCCATAACCGATTGAGCCACCGAGGCCCTTTAACTCATCCGAAGCTGTATATGTATAGCTTGGTGATTTATGAAACTGCTTTGATTATTACTATATTATATATCCTTACATTTGAAGAAAACAGGAGGCTTACTAGATGGGGTTTGTTTGTCTGTCTGTCAGTCCATCTATGTGGTAATTCATTCATCCACCTCACAGATCTTAGATCTCACTGAAATTAGGTATGGAAATTTTCATCAGATGCACTTTCAGAGGCTTGTTATTATGTTCGCATCTTCAGTCTAGAGTTATCCTTGTTTGTTTCTTAGCCTTGAGTTATGAATTTGAATCAAGGGGGTTATGTATTGCATCTTTCAGTGCAAAATGTTGCTTAACATTCTGCATTTCCTTTTATAGGAGGAGAGTACAGAGGAGAATATGGATTCTGATGCTGGAGCTGTCAGGTAAGCAAATCATAATAAATAATAAAATTAAGTTTTATATAGCACTTAATGTGATGTGATCAGATGTTTCACACAGAATTACACATAATCAATCCAAAACAACTTTCTTTATGCGAGACTTGAACAGTGTACATCTGGACAATCGCACATCGCTTAATTTGACCAGGCCACTGTTGTCTGAAACTCAACAGTACACCGGTATTGACAGCAATCACTGGACAACAATCATCATCTGATGAGGACTATAACAATTGGTCAGTCTTTCAATTCAGAGGGACATAAGAGTAATCAAGCCTGTAAATATTGTATCTGTCATTTGCAGAATGAGGTCCCCAGAGGGTGTATTTAGTGATACTAGCATCACCAAATTCATTCTCTAAGGACCTCATTCTACATCCTGTGGGAAGTATCTATTGTCTCAAATTAAAATTGTTTTAGTTACTTTTTCCCTTCTGGGAAGTTTCTTTATCCCCTAATTTGCTGAAGATAAAATGCATAATCGAGGTGACTAATGGGTGAACATCACCAACTTCAACTGGGCAACTTCAGTCTGATCCTAGGTCTCCCATAGCAGTTGAGGCATCAGCATAATAAGGGACACAGATGATGAAATTTCCCGCTATGTGGGATAGCATCACTAAGTTCATCCTCCGGGGACCTCACTGCAAATGACAGACAAACTATTTGCTGGCTTGAGAGTATTTTGCACACATGGTTTGAAAAAACAAGGCACAAAAACATATGTGCCTCAGCGTGCCTTGCAATTTTTGGCGACTTGACAAAATAGTTGACTAAGCAAATGAAGTATTGCAATTTCTGGTTAACTGTCATGAACCGCAGTCTAAATGAATATTTTAAGAATTATTTTTCATGCAGCCTATCCACAAACTCAGTATAACAGTCAAAGCTATCAAATGAACAAGAACATCATGCATTCATTTGATACCTACCAATACTCACTGTATGCATATGTTTGCCTAGGTGTGAGATATTGGCATTTTCTTGATTTATTTCGTTTGTACTTTCTGACTCTTACTCACCCGTTGATGAGTTGATGATTCGGACATCAAATCGGCAAACCCATATTTAGCCCTTTTTCAGTAAGTAGGAAGCTGACATAAACTTGTGTATTATGGTTGGCATGGGGATCAGGTCTAACAATTATCAATTGAAAGTAAATTATGATAACCTTTGATGTTCTGATTGTAGAATAACACTCGTATGACTGATGCTACAGAACACCCTAATAGCATGTGATTAAGATAAGATACTCACCAATATATCTATACATCATCTCTTCTGCAACTACTAATTACTTAATATTCAATGAAAAAGCTCATCTATGGACCAGACAAACCACTTTGTAATACTCACAATTTATGTACATCCGTTTAGTTATATAATCAGGCTTTGTTCACCACAACTGCACCAGGAGTTATCAGGAAGACAGTCCTCAAGATTAAAACATCGCCTGGTGATATACTGCATAGCTCTTCCTGTATTGTGATTATTTGTATACATATTTGATCACATTACATCATCATCATGCTTTCTACATATAAATGAACTGTGAGTTTATCTCTGCTTAGATTTTTCCTCTAAATATACCTTAGTTCTAGTTTTCCTCATAGTTTTGAATAATTCACTTTATTATGTTTGCAGTGATACTACAGATTACTCTGACTGGATGCCTGATGCTAGTCTCAATCTACAGCCTCCAAAACGACGTTCTAAGAGGAAACCAGTTCGAAAGAAAATGACGTCATCAGATGATGATGATGATGATAATGAACGACAGAGTGAACAGGGAGGTGATACTGATGACATGGACTTTGAAGTCAATGACGAACCTGGTCCAAGTCAAGGGCCAAGGAGGGTGCGAAGGAAAAAGCCTGTGCCGAAGAAACATAAATCAGAAGCCAGGGGAAAAAAGGTCTGTTAAAAATATAGGCTCTGATACAGTAATGCTCTAATTAATTTACTTCTTAACCACAGCATAATTATGGGTAACTTTTCAGGATTTAGTTGGAAATATGGCTTGTTGCCATTCATCGGAAAGCTCTCGCCGATAAATATATAGCTCCAGCTTGTTATAAAAATATATAAATCTTCTACTTGTCATCAAAGTGTCCTATTTACGAACTCACTCTTTGAGAACGTGGTTAAGGATATGGGATACTTTTTAACCCTTTTACTACATACTAACTAACAATTAGTCTAGTTTGGGAATGTCTAGATAGGTTCAATAAACATTCTTATGGTATTTGTTGAATTTATCATTATACCCCCACTTTTCAAAGAAAAATGGGGGGGTTTACTGGATTGAAATTGTGCTTTTGGGCATCTGGGCATATATCTCAGCCTTGGGTTATCGGATCTAAACCAAATATGGTATGCAGATTTTCCATCATGACTGTTTTCAAGTGAGTGTCCAAATTGTATTATTTGTATTTTCTGTTTGAGTGTTATCCTTATTTGCATATTTTAAATTTGGTTTTCGTTCTGCCCATGTTTTAATTTAGCAACATAGGGGTATATCAGCCGAGGTGGGACTTCTTGTTTGAGCATTTCCCTCCTGATGCCTCAATAGGAATCCTATGTCTTCTACACTTGTATCAAAACACCTCTCCAAATAAGTACTAGACCATTCCAATGTACAGTTATTTATAATTTATCAGCTCAACTTGACAAAATCAAGTTAAGCTATTGCCATGGGTTGCCATCTGACATCCGTCTCTCCATCTGTGCATGCATCCATCAACAATTTTCTTTGGACACCCTATAGTGCACAATCCTCATCCGAGCCAAACTTCATATGGATCTTTGGGGTGACCTCTAGATGGGAGCTATCAAATTGTTTTGAATTTCGTTGAAAAGCAAAGCATGGCTGCTAGCAGCCATTTTGAATTTCAAATTTGAATCCATCGACACACCCTGCTGCCCTTATTTATCAAATAGATGTTTTGAAAATTTAGAGGCATGTTCAGGATCACACCTAGATGGGAGCTATCAAATTTGAACAATTTTCGATAAAAAACATGGTTGCTTGTAGTCATATTGGATTTTAATCTTTGCATGACTAAATCCTTCGGCATGCCCTGCAGCCAACATTGTTCATTCAATCATTCTTGTATTCCCTGGCTTCATTTGGCTCTCTGTGTTCACCTCTAGTGTTACTTAGATATTACACCTTTCCATATTCCTTATTGCTTCATTGACTGTAATGTATGACACCCAAGTTGTTTTTATGTGTACCCATACCATGTATGGTACACATAATGCCGACGTCCGGATCAATCGTTCGTCCATCCATCTGTCGAGCCGTCTGTCCATAGACACTTGCTATCCGATTCGATTACTGGAGTATTTTTTATCGGATCGTGTTCAAGTTTCATGTGCATGTTTACGATGACACACCCCTCACCTGTATAGTGTTTGGTATCAATCTGTTGATCGGTTTAGATATTATTAACACTTTGCATCCACACATGGGCATACAGGTGCTATCCGATGCTATAACCAAAGTGTTTTTTGTCCGATTGTGTTCATATTTGATATGTTGGTTTATGATGACACACCCCTCACCTGTATAGTTTTTATTATCGATTGGTTGATCAGTTTAGCTGGACACTAGATAAATAGATAGATAGCATGGCTAGCAGAGTCTGTTGATAAAATCTGTCAAAACTGTGATTGATGACTCTCTGGTCCAGTTCTGTTTTCAGTGCAATATTAAGTTAACCCATTTGTTGAAACAGGTTCATGACATTAGAGACTGAGTTATTATGTTTACCCATACCATAGTATGGTAAACATAGTGTCGTTGTCCGGATTGACCACCCATCGTTAAGTGATGAGCCAATTGTCAAATAGAGCCTTGCGCCGATTGCCGATTATTTGAGATCACAATTGGCCGATTCAGGTGCCGATTCCGATTATTGTAATAATTATACCAAAATATGTTATGTGTTATATACCACTTCGATTTGGAAGCAACAACAGTAATATACCAGTATACGTATAAGTATACGTTTGGGTAAGTATAAAGGCAGGTATGGGTGGACTTGTGAACGAATTTCTGCGTCCTGACAACCAATACACATGTTATATTATGCTCAATTTACCGTAGATTTCTGTCTATAAGTCGCTACTTGTTGACCCAGTATTTCCCCTCAAAATATGCATGCGCCATATACAACTGTAAGTCAATAAGGGGGTCTGAATTCTGGCTTCAATCACAGGCACAGGTGAGTTTTGGCATTCGCCACGATGACAACTCAGAAGAGTGTATGACCGTTCACATCAAAACAAGAACGAAATGTTTAATTACAAATAAAAACAATTAATATATTAATAATTGTTACCAGTGTATTTATCCCTGTCCAATTAATAAAATACAAGAATTCTACATGAGACCTCCGTCTGAGAAAGGGATTTTGATGGTATACCACATTATCCTGAACTCAACTGTAGAGAAAATACAAAGGAAACAGGGCATGACGCAACACTTGTTTACTGTCTACATGTTTTTGTATGTCGGCTTATAGATAAGAGGTCATTGAGGTCACTGGCGGACCTGATATCAGTTTGAATCAGTTTGGATACTGGTGATTAGCGGTCACTATGTTAAATAGTATTTGTTAATTGGTGAATAGGGATGTTGTAAACACACTACACTACATGTATAATTGTATATAATGGGTCTCGTCGGGCTATTTTACATAATTATTTAAATTCATTCGATATATAAAACTGAAGCGTGGTGAATGCAGTGAACTGCGTAATTATGTGTCAGGTGACATGTACTTTCGGGAGTTTATACCTGTGTTAGGCAGGAACTGGCTGTATATCATCAAATTTGTGTTTGGTTACACTTTCCCCATGTTTACTGGTCGTTTATTCAACAAAACTTCGTTATATTTAACACAGTTTATTGAAGAAAAACAAGCACCTGATTATTATTTAGACAATTGGATTTGCCGATGTTGAAACCCGGGTACCGATTGTCATCCGATGGGCCACAATCGGCCGATTCCGATTGTCGTTTCCGATTATCGGCTCATCACTACCATCGTTAGTCCGTACGTTCGTCTGTCTGTCTGTATACACTTTACGCATCCTGCGATAACTCAAATATTTTCTATCTGATCGGAACCAAATTTTGTATATGAATTTCTCAGCACAAAAGACAGATCGAGTTTGAATATGGGTTTGATCCGACCATTTTTAACTGAGTTATGGCCCTTTTTCGAACAAATATTCACTCTTAAAAAAATAAAAAAAATAAATAAAAAAAGAGATTGAATTCCTTGCTCAATTTACTAAAAAAAATAAAATAATAATAAATAAATAAAAAAATATATAATAAATATTATTTTTTTTAAATAATTAAACAAAATATTTTTTTTAAAGTTTTTAAAATTTGAAAAACTAAATCCATTATAACTCTGTCAAGGGTACCCCGAGTCACCACACCAAATTTGTTTAAATCAGTCCAAAATCTTGTGTTATGTACTGGTAAATTTGTTTGGAGCGACATTAAATCCAATTCACAAATTCCATCCCATGCCTTTGGACTACTTAACTATTGATAAGACTATATTATTTTCTGATGTCTCTTATGCCAATGTGCAGATAATCTGATAAAGAAAGCTATAGTATCTAATTTAAAATAAAGATTCAACAATACACATGCATGATATTAACAGTAGACTTGGACATCTGTGCTGCCTTGCACAGCTGAGATATCAGTCTACAAATGGTCTGAGGTCATTATAAATGTTATTGGTTTAATAGAGATGTCAGCTTTCAACATAAACAATTCCTGTGATTTGTTGACAGCTCTGCTATATAATTGATATTAATGGGTCAGCAGTGAGGTGGCTTATCTTAATCTCTATTGTTGGTAGAATTTGATACATTATAATTGTAAACCTAAATTGGACTCTCTTAACCCAACTATTCCATGTCCAGGTCACCTTTCACATTTAACCCAAGGCTGTGGTGGTGCAGCATTACAAATCCTGTACCAGTGCATTCTCTTATATAAATGCGAGTGACCCATTAAATTCCAATAATTTGTGTTATGTACATTTGTCTATAATAATACATAACAGTATACTCTATAATTCAACACCAAAACTCTCATATATGATTCCGATCATTGTAATTTACTATCGCCAAGGGATGGGTTAACATCTGCCGATCGTGATCGGCCTCTCGTTGTATGGGTTTCTAAATCCAATGACATGCTTTTTATTGACTTTTTGTGTTTATCAGTTCATTAGTTTGAGTAAGATTAACCCCATTCTATCTGATTTCATAACTCAAATATTTCCATTGATTATGTTTATAGTTCTTGGCACAGTTTATGATAACACACCCCTAACCTGCATAGTGAGGGTCATTGGGTTGATTTGCTTTAAAATATTAACATCCTCCACCAATCCTGTTGACACAATGTGATAACTAAATATTTTTCACACGATCACTATATAAATAATTGCATCCATGTTAATGATGACACATTCTTCACCTGTATAGATTTTGGTATAGATTGAAAGGTTTTGAAAATATTAACCATAACTTTAATTATATTTCCGCTGTTTACATACATTATATCTTTCCAATGATCAGCTTAGAAGAAAATTAACCCACCCCATTCCATAGTTATACAGTATGCTATCCAATGTAATGAATCTAATGTTTTCAATCTGACCAATCTCATATCTTACCTCTAGCTATCTGAAAATTCTGCATTAAAACATTTTATATCCAATCATTATCAATCATTTTATATCCAGGTCTATACATCCCTCTCTTGTATAGTTGTTCAGGTATTGATTGGTTTTTGAATGGGAAATATTTACCCTTTTCTCCCATCTAAATGATCCCATGAATTTTTAATATGCAGCTAACACAAAACATAATAAAAAAAATATAACAATAATATAAAAAAACATAACATGTTATGTCTCACATTCCAATGTATAAGCAAATAAATGGAGCTGCTATGATGTTTATCTACTTAATGTCTTAACTATTTTGTCTTTAACTTCTATGGTGCTTCTCTCTGACTATGGATTGAGCTTAATTAGCTTTATCTCTCTATAAGACATATCTGTGTTGGAGTGACCTAATAGGTTGAAATTGAATGCCACATCCGTGTTCCTATTGTATTTATATGAGCAAGGTGCCCAATATGTCTGATTCCACTTGTGACTTTAATAGTAAGGTGTGAATTGTTGAAACTTTTGCACTCATGAAAAGGTTGGTGTAAGGATTTATTAAAATCGGAATCGCCAAGGTATGGGTTAAACATCTGCCGATCACGATCGGCCTCTCGTTGCATTATCAATTCAATCTCTTCATTGAATTAATTGAAATTTTTAATTTTCCTTCTTCCTAATCCTCCCATTGACAGCAATGTATAACATTTTCAAAATTATCCCAGCTGAGCTACAGTGTCATTGACTCTTTCATATTATATACTTATTTGGAGAGTCAGTTTATCCTGACCACATATTTCATCTAAATAACCTAAGATATAATATTTTCAGACACCGAAGAAAGAAATTCCAGACGATATAAATGAAATACAAGAGCTGCCAGAAGAATTCCGACCGCCTGAGTGGTTAACAGACACACTGCCCCGGAAGGCACCGTATGTGCCCCAGATGGGTGACGAGGTCATATACCTCAGACAAGGACACTACCAGTATTGCCAGGCAGTCAAAAGGAAAAAGGTGTTCTCGATCAACCCAGATAAACGACAGCCATGGAACAAAGTCAAACTTACTGTAGGTCTTCTGTATATATTATTATTGAGGATTGTGTTTGACTGTTTTTATAGGGTTTCCACTTGTGTTTCTGTTAATTTAGGGTTGTAGTGTACCATTCTTTAAAAACTTTTGATAGGGAAATACACTTTTGTAGTTTAAGATAGAACATATATAACATTCTAGCAGGGTGACCCGACTTCGTCTGGGCTGTTTCCCCTCTGCTTTCATCCTTCGAAAGGTGCGATTTGACCTTGAATTGACCATTTTAAGGTCAATGTCAGGTCGGGGTCACGATTTGACCTGTCCAATACACTCCCCGGACAAAAGTATCCTAGGTATCAAATTTACTCTAAATCCGTCGAAAGGCGCGATTTGACCTTGAATTGACCATTTTGAAGGACAAGGTCATGTCGGGGGTCGCGACCTGGGTCACGATTTGACCTGTCCAAAACACTCCCCGGACAAAAGTATCCCTAGCTATCAAATTTCGTCGAAATCCATCTGGAAGTTTTCCCGGCCATTGCTATTAACAAACAAACAAACAAACAGAAGTCCCAAAATATATAGTAGACTAGCTGGGTACCCGTCCTGACGGGGAAAGTTTTTTTTACACCAACACCCCGAAAATGGTGGAAATCGGCCCAGCGGATACCGAGATACAGGTTCAAGGTCATTTGAAAGGTCAAGGTCACGCCGCTACCCGTTGAAAATGTTTGGCTACCCGAACCATCCCTACCTACCTATCGTCCCATCGGATCCTGAGATAGAGTCAAGGTCACTCGAATGTCAAGGTCACACCGCACGGGCATCCGAGTGTGACAAAATTGCTCAGCTCCTCACACTACCCGTTTCAACCAAATTCGGTGGAAATCGGCTCAGCGGATCCCGAGATGTCAGTTCAAGGTCACTCGAAGGTCAAGGTCACACCGCACGGACAGACGGACATGCCCGCGTTACTCCCGGGGTCAACCTACACCAACACCCCAAAAATGGGGGGAAATCGGCCCAGCGGATCCCGAGATACGGGTTCAAGGTCATTTGAAAGGTCAAGGTCATGCCGCACGGGCATCCGGGCACGACGAAATGGCTCGGTGCCTCACACTGTCCCCCACATACCAAATTCGGCCCAGCAGGAGCCGAGATACGGGTTGAAGGTCACCGGTTTGACGGTCAAGGTCACGCCGCACGAACAAATGGATGGGCCTATGTTGGTTCCCGGGTGATATTACGTGCCCGTACCAAGTTTCGTCGAAATCAGTCGAGCCGTTTCGGAGTCCATCGCGGCCACACAGACACACACACAAACTTTCCTCAAATATATATTAGAATATATCAACAAAGATATACTGCAAATTTTCTATTTGGCACAAATTTGTTTGATAATCTCTTGTCCATTCATTTTGAGGAAATATTCACTGAAGATATGTTTGAATTATTTTAATATGTTGTTGTTACCTACCATACATGATATTTAGAATTTATCAATGCAGGCTTCATTCTACACCATGAGAATAGAGAGAAATGACTTTTACATCTTAAGATTTTAGGGAGACTTCATGCCCAAGTAAGGTGACTTCATGTCAAAATAGGGAAAAGTTGGAATCATCGAGAGAAATTACTAAAATACAAACGGGGACGTAAATAGCGATGCAGCATGTATATCCATAAAATAATACAACACCATTAATCATCACATGCATAGCACAGTTAGCACTGTTTAAAGTTTTCCCTTCATCCCTTTTAATTAGTTACAGTACCAAATTGGAAGTAGAAAGAGTCGACTGCTTATTGGAGCACAGTCTGGCCATGCATCCATTGTGTTATTCCTTTGATGTTTTCAACAATGGCTGATAATGTATGATCGAAAAGGAACCTTGGACTAAAATTTTAAAATCTATTTAATTGTTTTGGTTTATTTTGTAGTCTGAGGAACTGTGTAAGGTGATTGGTATTAAATACGAGATTCGACCACCAAGACTATGCTATCTCAAACTGGCCTTCTTCGACATTGATACAGGAAAACTGACCGGTGGAAGCATATCCATTAAGTGAGTGTTACATCTGTACAGTTGTGAGTGAGTGAGCTTATTCGACCCAAGGCTTGGGACAGCACAGTAAAGTCTCAAACAAGTGCCTTATTTCCACTGGGGTTCCGTGAGTCCTTCGACTCAAATGGGATAAGGTTATTTTGCCATTTGGTTCTTTAGTGCATACATACATGTTGCACATGGGACAGCCATTAGTGTCGGCTCCTGAACCGATGATGTGCCCAGCATGGTGTCATCCCTGGATGTGACAGCATAAGAGTAGCAGAGGTACAAAATTTTGTCAATGTGTCTGAGATTCTATTGCTCCTGAAATAATTTTCAGATCATTGATCATGGAATCAATGGTCGATTCGTGATGCTCATGATACTGGGAATGCAGATGGCAACAAGTCCAAGCGATACCATGTGTCAAATGTTTAATTCAGAGGTCAGCCTACTTATCAACTGATCAACTGAGCTATCCGCTCCACTTTGAAGTTGAAATTGTTTCATACGTTTTCTGTTGATTTAGTATATTCATTCATTAATGGTTTTTCTCATTATGAACTACAAGTATACATCTGAATGTCCTGCATTTGCCGGGTTATTCAGATAATAAGCAAAATTCAATCAAACTTCTAATTGCTGTGTAGCGAAGAAATTTGTTCGATTATTGGGTTCACAGAATGCCATGGTGTCGACAGTCAAATAAATACATAGTGTATTTAAACATGAATCAGAACCTCTAACCTTTTTTGACACTTTATGCATCCGTCATCTAGTTAACCCTCTCTATACTGAATGGGTTCCACCATTCAATTATAAAAGTATACATGGGAACGGTCTATTATTCATTTAGAGAGGTGTTCATGTAATAAAAGCAGACAACCGACAGAAAAACAGATAATATAAGAGCAGAATGATTCATATTCATTGGTGGGAAGTGTTCAGATAATAAGTTTAACATGGTTGTTTGTTGAACTTTTTATCTGAACATTACATTACCTAAGGGAACTACTCGCCAATGAGTAAAGTAATGCCCTAAATAATCGACTCCTTAACCACAGCAGAATTATGGATAACTTTTCAGGATTTAGTCGGAAATATAGCTTGTTGCCATTCATTGGAAAGCCATATTTCCGACTAAATCCTGAAAAGTTACCCATAATTCTGCTGTGGTTAAGGAGTCGATTATTTAGGGCATTACTGTATTTAGCATAGAAAAGGTTAAAGCTCAATTCTCAACTTCTGCTCTCCTGATATATCAGCAAATCATTTAACTAAAAGATTTTCAATTATAAACATACCGGTGTAACACGTCATCTTCCCCCCCAGGATATCTTCCCCCCCGGGGGGGGGAAGATGTCCTAGGATATCTTCCCCCCACCCTGGATATCTTCCCCCCCATGTACGACTAAAAAATAATTTCACTCATATGATATCGTTTGGTTCTGAAATGGCCAGAAAAATGTTTTTGGAGATTAAAAAAAAATATATATTAATTTTTTTTTTATTTAAAAAAGTGACAAAATTAGTTTTTTTCACGAATTTGATTGTCTGTTCATGAAATGACCAGAAAAATGTTTTTTTTAATTCAAATTTTTTCTTTTCTTTCAAACGTCCAGGCTTGGATATTCCACCCCCCCCCCCACCCCGCACCTACATGACAAAATAATCATCTTATGGTTTTATCGCTTATTTTGCTTTATATATAGTAATGAAACAGCGAGAAATTAGCTTCTCCAAGAGAAAGTTGTTTGAGTCAAGGTTTGGGGTGGGGGGGGGGGGAGATGTCCAGGTCAGGATATCCCCCCCCCCCCCCCCACCCAGCACCTACATGACAAATAAATCATTGTATGGATTTATTGCTTGTTTTGCTTTATATATTCATGAAACAGCGAGAAGTTAACTTCTTCTGAGAAAAAGTTTTTTGAGTCAGGGTTTGGGGGGGGGGGGGGGGAAATGTCCAGGTCAGGATATCTCCCCCCCCCCCCCCCCCCCACCCAGCACCTACATGACAAAAAAATAATCTTATGGTTTTATCGCAAGTTTTGCTTTATATAGTCATGAAACAGGGAGAAATTAACTTCTTCTGAGAACAACTTTTTTGAGTCAGGGTTTGGGGTGGGGGGGGGGGGGGGGGAGATGTCCAGGTCAGGATATCTTCCCCCCACCCAGCACCTACATGACAAAAAAATAATCTTATAGTTTTATCGCTTATTTTGCTTTATATAGTAATGAAACAGCGAGAAATTAGCTTCTCCAAGAGAAAGTTGTTTGAGTCAGGGTTTGGGGGTGGGGGGGGGGGGGGGAGATGTCCAGGTCAGGATATCCCCCCCCCACCCAGCACCTACATGACAAATAAATCATTGTATCGATTTATTGCTTGTTTTGCTTTATATATTCATGAAACAGCGAGAAATTAACTTCTTCTGAGAAAAAGTTTTTTGAGTCAGGGTTTGGGGGGGGGAAATGTCCAGGTCAGGATATCTCCCCCCCCCCCCCCCACCCAGCACCTACATGACAAAAAAATAATCTTATGGTTTTATCGCAAGTTTTGCTTTATATAGTCATGAAACAGGGAGAAATTAACTTCTTCTGAGAACAACTTTTTTGAGTCAGGGTTTGGGGTGGGGGGGGGGGAAATGTCCAGGTCAGGATATCTTCCCCCCACCCAGCACCTACATGACAAAAAAATAATCTTATAGTTTTATCGCTTATTTTGCTTTATATAGTAATGAAACAGCGAGAAATTAGCTTCTCCAAGAGAAAGTTGTTTGAGTCAGGGTTTGGGGGTGGGGGGGGGGAGATGTCCAGGTCAGGATATCCCCCCCCCCCCCACCCAGCACCTACATGACAAATAAATCATTGTATCGATTTATTGCTTGTTTTGCTTTATATATTCATGAAACAGCGAGAAATTAACTTCTTCTGAGAAAAAGTTTTTTGAGTCAGGGTTAGGGGAGGGGGGGAAGATGTCCAGGTCAGGATATCCCCCCCCCCCCCCCACCCAGCACCTACATGACAAAAAAATAATCTTATGGTTTTATCGCTCGTTTTGATTTTTATAGTCATGAAACAGGGAGAAATTAACTTCTTCTGAGAACAACTTTTTTGAGTCAGGGTTTGGGGTGGGGGGAGATGTCCAGGTCAGGATATTCCCCCCCCCCCCCCCCCCCCACCCAGCACCTACATGACAAAAAAATAATCTTATGGTTTTATCGCATGTTTTGCTTTATATAGTCATGAAACAGCGAGAAATTAACTTCTTCTGAGAACAAGTTTTTTGAGTCAGGGTTTGGTGTGGGGGGAGATGTCCAGGTCAGGATATCTTCCCCACCCAGCACCTACATGACAAAAAAATAATCTTATGGTTTTATCGCTTGTTTTGCTTTATATAGTCATGAAACAGCGAGAAATTAACTTCTTCTGAGAACAAGTTGTTTGAGTCAGGGTTTGGGTGGGGGGGAGGGGGGAAGATGTCCAGGTCAGGATATCTCCCCCCCCCCCCCCCCCCACCTAGCACCTACATGACAAAAAAATAATCTTATGGTTTTATCGCTTGTTTTGCTTTATATAGTCATGAAACAGCGAGAAATTAACTTCTTCTGAGAACAAGTTTTTTGAGTCAGGGTTTGGGGTGGGGGGAGATGTCCAGGTCAGGATATCTCCCCCCCCCCCCCCCCCCCCCACCCAGCACCTGCATGACAAAAAAATAATCTTATGGTGTTATCGCTCGTTTTGCTTTATATAGTCATGAAACAGCGAGAAATTAACTTCTTCTGAGAACAAGTTGTTTGAGTCAGGGTTGGGTGGGGGGGGGGAGATGTCCAGGTCAGGATATCTCCCCCCCCCCCCCCCCCCCCCCCCCACCCAGCACCTACATGACAAAAAAATAATCTTATGGTTTTATCGCTTGTTTTGCTTTATATAGTCATGAAACAGCGAGAAATTAAGTTCTTCTGACAACAAGTTGTTTGAGTCAGGGTTTGGTTGGGGGGGGGGGGAATGTCCAGGTCAGGATATCTTCCCCCCCCCCCCCACCCAGCACCTACATGAGAAAAAAATAATCTTATGGTTTTATCGCTCGTTTTGCTTTATATAGTCATGAAACAGCGAGAAATTAACTTCTTCTGACAACAAGTTGTTTGAGTCAGGGTTTGGCGTGGGGGGGAAAGATGTCCAGGTCAGGATATCTTCCCCCCCCCCCCCCTCCACCCAGCACCTACATGACAAAAAAATAATCTTATGGTTTTATCGCTTGTTTTGCTTTATATAGTCATGAGACAGCGAGAAATTAACTTCTTCTGAGAACAAGTTGTTTGAGTCAGGGTTTGGGGTGGGGGGGAAATGTCTAGGTCAGGATATCTCCCCCCCCCCCCCCCCCCCCCCCCCCCACCCAGCACCTATATGACAAAAAAATAATCTTATGGTTTTATCGCTTGTTTTGCTTTATATAGTCATGAAACAGCGAGAAATTAACTTCTTCTGAGTACAAGTTGTTTGAGTCAGGGTTTGGGGTGGGGGGGGGGGGGAAGATGTCCAGGTCAGGATATCTTCCCCCCCCCACCCAGCACCTACATGACAAATAAATCATTGTATCGATTTATTGCTTGTTTTGCTTTATATATTCATGAAACAGCGAGAAATTAACTTCTTCTGAGAAAAAGTTTTTTGAGTCAGGGTTAGGGGAGGGGGGGGAAGATGTCCAGGTCAGGATATCCCCCCCCCCCCCCCCCCACCCAGCACCTACATGACAAAAAAATAATCTTATGGTTTTATCGCTCGTTTTGATTTTTATAGTCATGAAACAGGGAGAAATTAACTTCTTCTGAGAACAACTTTTTTGAGTCAGGGTTTGGGGTGGGGGGAGATGTCCAGGTCAGGATATTTCCCCCCCCCCCCCCACCCAGCACCTACATGACAAAAAAATAATCTTATGGTGTTATCGCTCGTTTTGCTTTATATAGTCATGAAACAGCGAGAAATTAACTTCTTCTGACAACAAGTTGTTTGAGTCAGGGTTTGGGTGGGGGGGGGGGGGGAAATGTCCAGGTCAGGATATCTTCCCCCCCACCCAGCACCTACATGAGAAAAAATTAATCTTATGGTTTTATCGCTCGTTTTGCTTTATATAGTCATGAAACAGCGAGAAATTAACTTCTTCTGACAACAAGTTGTTTGAGTCAGGGTTTGGGGTGGGGGGGGAGATGTTCAGGTCAGGATATCTTCCCCATACCCCCCCCCCCCCCCCCCCCCCCCCCCCACCCAGCACCTACATGACAAAAAAATAATCTTATGGTTTTATCGCTCGTTTTGCTTCATAAAGTCATGAAACAGCGAGAAATTAACTTCTTCTGACAACAGGTTAGGATATCTCAAATATAAGAGCAGAATGATTCATATTCATTGGTGGGAAGTGTTCAGATAATAAGTTTAACATGGTTGTTTGTTGAACTTTTTATCTGAACATTACATTACCTAAGGGAACTACTCGCCAATGAGTAAAGTAATGCCCTAAATAATCGACTCCTTAACCACAGCAGAATTATGGATAACTTTTCAGGATTTAGTCGGAAATATAGCTTGTTGCCATTCATTGGAAAGCCATATTTCCGACTAAATCCTGAAAAGTTACCCATAATTCTGCTGTGGTTAAGGAGTCGATTATTTAGGGCATTACTGTATTTAGCATAGAAAAGGTTAAAGCTCAATTCTCAACTTCTGCTCTCCTGATATATCAGCAAATCATTTAACTAAAAGATTTTCAATTATAAACATACCGGTGTAACACGTCATCTTCCCCCCCAGGATATCTTCCCCCGCGGGGGAAGATATCCTAGGATATCTTCCCCCCACCCTGGATATCTTCCCCCCCATGTACGACTAAAAAATAATTTCACTCATATGATATCGTTTGGTTCTGAAATGGCCAGAAAAAATGTTTTTGGAGATTAAAAAAAAATATATATTAATTTTTTTTTTATTTAAAAAAGTGACAAAATTAGTTTTTTTCACGAATTTGATTGTCTGTTCATGAAATGACCAGAAAAATGTTTTTTTTTAATTCAAATTTTTTCTTTTCTTTCAAACGTCCAGGCTTGGATATTCCACCCCCCCCCCCACCCCGCACCTACATGACAAAATAATCATCTTATGGTTTTATCGCTTATTTTGCTTTATATATAGTAATGAAACAGCGAGAAATTAGCTTCTCCAAGAGAAAGTTGTTTGAGTCAGGGTTTGGGGTGGGGGGGGGGGGAGATGTCCAGGTCAGGATATCCCCCCCCCCCACCCAGCACCTACATGACAAATAAATCATTGTAT
>CP136061.1:147162949-147185803 GCA_032622095.1 Siphonodentalium dalli
CAGATAACATTTGCTCGTTTTACGAAGTGATTGTCATTATGAGGGTGTCAATGCCTACCCCCCCCCCCCCACCTATGAATCTTGACTTCACACCCCTCTGATAACTGGTACTTGGGATACATAAGCTCATTTTAAAACAGTATTCAGTATTCAACAACAAGACTGGTTTTATAGCATCAAATGACAAATTTTGATGTAATTCAGTTGCATGCATCTTGATGTGTTGAAGTTATGGACAGATTACTTTAGTAAATGTATGAAGATTATCATATTAGTGTGACATAACCATGACTTGTATTTGATATTTTCTAAACTGGTAAGCAGGATTCACCCCTCTCTGTTAACTGTTTAGTCAAGATTCATAGGTGGGGGGGAGGGGGGTAGAAGGTGTCCAAAGGAGAGCTACAAAGCTCATTCCGAAAATATGCTAGCTATCGGTTTGGAAACTGAGTCTTATGTCACTAAAATACTGTAGATTGAGAGGAGACCTAATAAAAAGGTACAAAATTATTCGTGGACACTATAATATCGAAGTTGGCGAGTTGTTTGAAAGAAAGACTGATATGAGAAGGAGAGGGCATACATATAAGATCCAGACCAATAGATGTAACAAAGAGGTCAGGTTATATTTCTTTACAGAACGTGTTATCAACAAGTGGTATGACTTGCCAGAGTTTGTAGTTCAAGCTGAGGACATCAAAACAATTAAAGAGCTATTAGATGCACAGTTTTGGGATATCAGATACCAATTTGATGAGTGATCACATACGTCTGTTAACACACTTTAAATCTATAACGGGCCAAAAGTCATGGTGACTTATAGCCGAGAACAATTATGTTATGTTATGTTAAGAAAGGGTTAATACATACCCATAGGATATCTTATATGCTCATAGTAATCAGGAACATCAACCTTATCAACAGCCTTCTGGAATGGCCAAGCACTCCCATGTGACTGGAATAAAGGAGAAACGATTAGCAAATATAAAACAATATATGTAGGGGGGGGGGGGGGGGGGGCGCTGCATTTCATAATAACCCAACAGAGAACATACTTGAGCTCATAAGTTGTAACACAGGGCAGTCCTTCCCACGTGGAAAACACAGCACTTATTTGCCCCTGCAATTCAGAAGATGGGTGTAATTGGTAGAGATGGGTGGTATTGAAATTTCAATCTCGGTAAATTTTCATTGATTTACCTTGGTACGGTAATCGGTATTGCTATTAAATTATAATACCAGAGTAGAGATTCCCAGTAAATAGCGGTAATTCAAGTTTTTAATTGAACAATATACATGTATATATGCCCACGGTCCACGGATTTACTACGTTTGTGACAACAGCTAAATTAGGCAACAAAATTACCTACACAATTAAGTGATATTCACACATATCTTTGATGATTTACACGTATGCCGTCGCACCACTTTTGAAAAGAATAAGAGATTGCATCAATGCATGACTACAATATTTTTTCGTGTCAATTTGATTTTCGTCACATTTCAGTGAGTGAATAGAATTGTAAGCAGTAATCAGTTACAAAGTTATGAATGTTCACGCGATGTCATGAAAATCGGCAAACCATGGCAATTTCCGAACTGCAGATGCCCAAACCCATCGGGCAGTTCATATCCCCCTCCTTGCAGCGTAATATACCATCCATACATACATGTATATATAAAGAGACCCTCTTATTTATAGCAGGCTAGCTATAGCACATGGTGCTCAAGTGTTAATTTAAAGTTATCACGCGATCTTTTTATAGGCACATATATATAATATACCGGTAAGTATATACGTTTAATGAAGTAATTTATAGTAGGATATACATGTATATGTACCGACATAAGTGTGCACAAGTTGCCAAGAAGATATGCTATTTGCAATTGACAATATCGTGTTGTATCAAATAATCTGCACTGCGTATATATCAAGTCACTATTGCATCACCGTCTAATTATAAATAACCTATAAATGTGCACGGGGACCCTCCAAAACACGTGATTCGATTCCACATGCTTCGTGTCCACCTTGGACACAGATTATAGATTTGCTGCCTGTACCGAGTCGCCCACGCATTTTCCAGTTTGCACGGACACCAAAATTGACACATAATGCTCCAGCTATAGTCAAATGTCATGTTAATTACACTGTCATTAATATGTCGTAACGGTCAGATGCCACTGGCCAGCTGTGCCCTTGATGTAACAATATTGCAATAGACTAATACATATAGTACCGACTTGTTACAGCGAGTTATAATTGTTCTCCGTTTCTCGTAGCTTACAGTTAACTGGTCATGCAATTTTCATGACCGGTCTTGGCCACGGTGACAAGGACACACAAGTTGGCAACACATGAATAATTTCATTACCAAAAATACGATATTTCTAGTTTTGATTCGGTACGGAAAATCGCTATTACACTGATACCAATACCGCATGGTAAATACCGAGTACCGCCCATCTCTAGTAATTGGGTCCCATAATTTAATCGTAAGTTGTGTTTTTCTCAAATGAAATGTAATTTTGGGATAGACCTATGTCCAGTTAAACTTTCACATGCCCTTAATTTAACTGAAATGGGAAAGGCTCTAAATATACCTTAAAAAAGTTCCAATATTGAATCGACTAGTACAGTGACCATGAACATTTTGACAAGAGGGACGAGTGCAAATTTTGGCACCCGTGAATTAAAAATTGCGAGGGCATACGGATGCGAGAGCAATCACTCCCATCTCCTGGGAAGGACTGCGCAGGGGATAACCTCTGATTCATGTTGAATCTGACTTTGTATTGTGATTATGCAGGCAGAATTGTTACTGTTCTGTGCGAATGTAATCTGTAACTGTTTTGATATTAATTCCTATATTCTATTCAAGAGCGTAGACAGCATAGTTTAAATTTGGCGTCAGAGAAGTCAGGGTTTCTGCCTAAGGAGCAATGGGACCCTTTTAGGAATCCCTTTTCCCTGGGCCAAATTTGTCCTCCAACACATAAGCCTACCCTACCCCCATACAAAGCATACATCACCTGTGTATCTCCCACTCAATAAACCAACCATGAATTATAAACAAAGGTAATTTTATTTACCAGCTAAGCTGTCTGCCAGTGAACTATTTTATGCAAAAATAATTCTCTTCCAAGGATACATCGACAATGATTGCCTTTATACTCAGATATTGAAGTGGATATCACTAAAAGCCACATGTTTGATTCTGCCTGATTACGGTGTCAAATAACACATGTTAATGTTTTAATATGCAATAATTGTGTAGAAAAAAAGTTAGCCAGTACAAGTTTATCAGGAATAAATCATAGTATAAAAATGTTTCATGAAGTTGAACATTGCAATAAAGAACACATTGAACTATTTCCTCTGCCATTGATGGTAGCAGTACCAAAATTCTCAGTATACTTATTTTACCAGGTTGAACTTGTCTTCCTCACAAAATTTCAATGTACAATATCAATTTTGCAGTGCCAATGAAAACACCCTTACATTACTTAAGCCTTCAGGTTGTAAAAAATAAAACAAAATTCAGTTCCCGTGACTGTCTACTTATATTTATACCATAGACGTTCAGAATTTGAGCTTAAATTATGGGCCGGTTTATCATACTAGATACTGGCAGTTGTTGCATGGTCGGACATTTCCCCCCTGTGGCTATACAGGTCCCATTTCGCCCCAAACCCTAGCGAAAACCCTGGAATGGTCCTTAACCCTTTCTATAACTAAATACTCATTGACGAGTAGTTCCCTTACGAAATGTTCAGATAATAAAAGTTAAACAAACAACCATAGGTCGTTTGTTGAACTTATTGTCTAAACATTTCCACCCAATGAATAGGCACCTTCAGCACTTGTATTATCTGTTCATTATACTGTCATCTGCTAATTTATCATGAACACCCCTCCAAATGAATAATAGACCATTTTTAATGGAACTTGATGCTAGTTTTATTGTGAGTATGATGCTGAGTTTAAGCCTGAGTCATTGCAGAATGAGGTCCCCAGAGGGTGAATTTAATGACGATATCCCAAATAGTGGGCTAGCATCACTAAATTCACCCTCTGGGGACCTCATTCCAGGCCTCAGCCTAGGGGTCCAGAACAGGGAGACTTGAAGTCTCCCTCCAGGAAATTTAGGGAGACTTCAGGAAATTTAGGGAGACTTCAGGGAGAGTGGGGAGACCACCAAAAATTGACAATTTTCAAATATCGCTTTATTTTATAACATCTGACAATAAAAAATTTAAAAAGATGAAATAAAACTAAAAAAAATTTACCTTATCTGAAATTAGCATAATTAATTGTTATTATACATTTAAAATTTTTGGAAATGTTTTGTGTAGCTATCATTTAAGCAAGACAATTATCAAGTTACAGTAGTAGTTAATTTTTTAACTAAACGAAAGTAGTATTATTTCCTAGAGTGACTGCAGCCTGGAAGATACGTTTGTACAGTCTGAATTATGATGCATGTAACTTTGTAAGTTTAATTTGGTCACGGCTGTAATGTGGGTGTCCGCTAAAATAAACAATAAGGACTAACTAACAAAGGAGTTGCAAAAGCTTTTAATTAATTAATGACCTCCCTTAATTAATGCCAACATCACTGGTATAATCCGATTAAAGCAATAAACTTGACATTATTTTATTTACGGAAGCGGTCTCTTCAAAAAGTCCGACGCGGTCTCTTCAAAAAGTCCGATGCGTTACCGAAACGAACTTCCGAAGCGCCTGGTGTCAAAACATTCGTGATTAACATTCATTACCGCAAAGGGATCGAACAAAGGCGACTGAATAACAACACAAAACAATAGGTCATATTTTATTTTTTATTTTAAACACTTGGGTGTTTGTCTCTGCATCGTCTGTTTCTTTTTGGGATGGCCGCCACAATTCATCTATATACGGACATGTCCGGGAAAAAAAAACTAGAAAAAAAATAAAATTTCCCCTAAAATTGAAGGCGACTTCGATTTCGCCTTAGAGCGACGACAGGGCGAAGTCAGTGACAGTAAGGCGACAATCTCGCCCGAGTCGCCTTGTGAGCTGAGGCCTGCCTCATTCTGCTTATCTTCTCAGGAAAGTTTATTTATTATCAAATTTCAATAAAAACTTCTTTGCATAGATTCTATTTCTTCTTCAGTTTAGTTTCTCTATATCCCCAAATTGGCAGACGACACATTGCATAATCAAGGTTCCCAATGGGTGTACATCACAATATTGACCATTTGGGAACTTCAATCTGAGTCAATGTCTCCAAAGCAGATGAGGCCATGTAGAATGAGGTTCCCATAGGGTTAATTTAGTGATGCTAGCCTGCTATGCGGGATAGTGTCACTAAATTCACCCTCTGGGGACCTCATTCTGCAAATGACAGGCACACTAAACTCATGCTTGGCTGAGTTAGCTACTTTACCTTGACAAGATGAAGGAGATTCTTGAGATTATTATAAATCTGTTCAGGGTCTTCATACATATCCTCTCTGAAATCACACATCATTTGAGAAATGTATTTCATTTTATACTGGGATAAAAATAGGAAGCATTACATGTATGTATATATCCCAATCATGTATTGTTTTGTTTTTGCTCGACCAGAAAATGTATTCAAAGTGAAAGTGATAGGACTTTGTTGCCTTTATTACTTGGGACCGCATTAAATTTGATTTAAAACTAATGATTTTCTTATCTGAGCCAATATTTTGACTAGCTCATTTAGGAAATTTATGTTAATTTTGTTGCGTTCCATTGAGTATGGATGCAAGTTGTTCTGGCACATAAAACTGTCAAACCAGCTTGCATCCATACTCCATGGAACGCAACAAATTCAACATCAATTTCTAATATTTACACTCAACTTGCAGGTTAAAAGAGCATTTCGGACATTTAGCACCCATTTTGAAGATATTCTGGTATCACGTTGCAAGTTGCATTCATACAACATTGAAACAAGTTGGGGCATTCGCGCGATGTCACATGACGTTATTTCAAGCAATGTCCACAATTCAACTTACACAGCACGAATGCATTCAGAAATGTAAATGTATTAGTATGATAGTGATGAGGACCACTGGCTACTCTGGATAGTGGATACTTTATGGATAAGACAACAAAATATACAGGTATTGATAAGATGGAGAGGAGAATTGCCTCCTTCCCACTGAAGCATATGTTCCTATTTCAAACTGTTTCAAAACCAATGTGCTGAGCAAAAATTTAGACCAAGTGACAGAAATAATATCAAAAGTATGATTAAACGAGAGGCCGATTATGATCGGCAGATGTTAACCCATCCCTTGGCGATAGTAAATTACTATGATCGGAATCATAAATGAGAGTTTTGATGTTGAATTATAGAGTATACTGTTAAGTACTATTATAGACAAATGTACATAACACAAATTATTGGAATTTATGGGTCACTCGCATGTATATAAGAGAATGCACTGGTACAGTATCTGTAATGCTGCACCACCACAGCCTTGGGTTAAATGTGAAAAAGGTGACATGGACATGGAATACTTGGGTTAAGAGAGTCAAATTTAAGTTTACAAGGATAGTGTATCAAATTCTACCAACACCCATCAAGATAAAGACACCTCACTGCTGACCCATTAATATCAAATATATAGCAGAGCTGTCAACAAATCACAGACATTGTTTATATTGATGCTGGCATCTCTGTTAAACCAATAACATTTACAATGACCTCAGGCCATCTGTCCAGTAATATACTCAGTGATATACATAGCTTTATTTATTTGCACATTGGCATAAGAGATATCAGAAAATAAAATCGCCTTATCAATAGCTAAGAAGTCCAAAGGCATGGGATGGAATTGGGTTTAAAGTCGATCCAAACAAATTTACCAGTACATGACACAAGATTATGGACCGATTTAAACCAAATTTGGTGTGGTGACTCGGGGTACCCTTGGCAGAGTTATAATGGTGTTAATTTTTCAAATTTTGTTAATTTAAACATTTTTTGTTTGTTAATTATTTAAAAAAAATATATTTTATTGTCTATTTTTTTTATTTATTTATTCATATTCATTTTTGTTTGTAAATTGAGCAAGGAATTAAATTTAAATATATTTGAATATATTTTTTTGAGAAAGGGCCATAACTCAGTTAAATATAGTCGGATCAAACCCAGATTCGAACTCGATCTCGATATTTTGGGCTGAGAAACCCACATACCAAATTTGGTTGCGATCAGATAGAAAATATTTGAGTTATAGCACCATGCGTAAAGTGTCTACGGACAGACAGACGGATGGACGACGAGTGGTCAATCCGAACAATGACACTATGTTTACCATACTATGGTATGGGTAAACATAAAAAATATAGAGAACATCCAGAATAAACTGGACACACTAATAAAATTACTTGGGGAACAAAAAGAAAAGGCTGAGAGTGACAAAACATAATTCCCAAAATGGTAATCGATTATCCACTTTATCAGCAGTTAATCGATTATCCGATTATAATGGCAGCTCTAGCCATAACTCAGGTGAAAATTGGCGGTCTGAATCCAAATTCAAACTCTACTCGTGTGAATTTCATGCAGAGATTTCTGTGCCCAGGTTTTAATCTTATTAATTTAGATTTAATGATTCTATATAAATCTGCTCTTAGGTGGTCTATAAGACTTTGATCGTTCAAGCTGCTGAAACAACAAAGGTTTGAATTCAAGGCCATAAGTTCTTCTTTAACCATGCCTTGAAATAGTGTGTCTGTTGCAGAATGAGGTCCCCAGAGGGTGAATTTAGTGATGCTACTTTGCACAGTGGGCTAGCATCACTAAATTCACCCTCTGGAGACCTCATTCTGCTTAGGCCTCATCTTCTGGGAAATATCTATAGTCTCAAAAAACTATATTTTTAGTAAATTTTTCCCCTTCTGTTAAGTTTCCTAATTTGCAGAAGACAAATGCATAATCAAGGTGATTATAATGGTTGAACATCACCAACCTCAACTGGGAAACTTCAATCTGATCCCAGGTCTCCCATAGCAGTTGAGGTTCCCAGATGGTGAATTTTGTGATGCTAGCCCGCCGTATAGTGAGTGAAACAGCTCTAATACTAACCAACCAAATAATTCAAGACAAATTGGTAAAAACCAGATGCTGCATTAGTCTTTACTTTGATGCAGATTTGGATGTATTTAGCTATGATATATATCATGCACTTGGCCATTTACATAGTGTAAAGAAGACTTCCCCGCAATATACTTGACGGCAATGACGAAAAAACATCCCAACGCACCGACAAGTTATATAGCTCACACATGTACAAAAATATCATATACCATATTTCATTCCTGACTTACTAAAGATATCATCTGGAAATGAAAATTAAGCGCAAATTCCAACAAAAAAAAAACACCATAACTTCAGTAAAAATTGGCAGCTGAACCCAAATTTGAACTTGACCTGTATTTTGGGCTAGTAATCCCACATACCAAATTTCATTCCATTCAGTTCAGACTTACTAAAGTTATGAATGGACAGAAGGGTTAACAGAACAATAACATAATTAACCCTTTGGAGAGTATCTGTAACGTTATATACATGACGTCATGAGTAAATTTAACGTCAACGTCATAGCAATAATTATTAACAAGTTCGGGTCAAAAAGGTCCATTAATTCATTTTAATTTATGTGCATTTTTTGTTAACGTGTGTTATCATAATCGATTGCACTTATACCTTTGGGACATTATATTAATCAAAATAACTCTTATACAAATCATTTAAAAATCAGATGATTTATTGAAGTTATGTCTACGTAAAATAACACTTCCTGAAACGACATATATGTCGTTCTACTCCTCAACCGATAGACGACATATATGTCGTTCTACTCGCCAAAGGGTTAATACATCAAAACAAGCATATAAAAACCAGCATGCCTGCCCATAATATATAAATATAATATAAATATACAAGCCTGCCGCCCATTGTAAAAAAAGAAAGTGTCCGAGAAACAGATAATAAACTTTGTGTGGCCTCATATTAATACAACCAACTTTGAAACTAATCTTCATGAATATTTGGTTTCCTTGTGCTAGGTTCCTGTGAGTGATGTAAGCAGTGCTATACCTAACTTTTTCCGACTGGCTCAAATCACTTGTATATCCTTTGTAATTAGACAAAATGTCAGAATGCTGCTTAAATGGTAGGCATATCCTATAATTTATAGTGTTGTATGTACTAGTTTCACAGATGGGTCCAACAGTGAAACTGCATCAGAAAGCTACAAATCAAAATTAGGTACCGGGGTAATGTCTAATTTTGAGCATGACTCCAAAATGTTACAAGTTTGATATGCTAACTGGATTGCTACTCTAGTAATGCAAGTCAATGAGGTGAGGTGGTAAAATCTTACGAGTTAGGGTCTGCTCTCCACCCACTTTCTGCAAGCCCAGGTATGCTCTCTACAGGTATTTGTCGAACTCCGTCTTTGAAGCATGTCAACCCGGGGTATATTTTTAGCAGCTGTTCTTGTTTTTTCTCAACAATTTTTTTCACAATCTGCAAAGAGGAGAAAATCAAACTGTCACTTTCATCAGCAATAATTAACAAATTGAAGCACACAAGTGTACAGTATGCTTAACAAGATTCAAATAAACATTGCCATTGCTGAATGGTTTGTGATGGAATGAATGAACCTGTACATTTTGAACCCCCGGGAATGTGGCAAAAAACATCAAATTACTAACTTGAGCATTGAAGATCATATGTTGCTTTCCTTACTAAATTGATTCTTCAATTCACTTATAAAAGTATACAATGGAATGGTTTATTATTCTTTGGAGGGATGTTTAGGCAATAAAATGTACGAATGACAAATGTAAAGATAATACAAGTGCAGCTGGATTTCTATTAATTGGTGGGAAATGTTCAGATAATAATTTCAGCAATGACCGAAAAAGAATAAAGGCTGCTTGGCCACAGTGTCCCCCCAACACGGCGGCTTCATTTCGAGAGGGGTATTTGTAGAAACATATTATATGGATAAAATACTTGTGTTGTTGAGCTGCATACAAATATCCAAATCTGAAAATACTTGTACAAGTCCAAATTTGGCATAAAATCAACAAAATTCAAAGTTGAAGGCAATAACTCTGGTCAAAATGACTCTGACTGAACTCAAAATCGCAGGTGTGTGCAGGCAGGCCCCATGCTAGAAAGTGACTCGGGCGAAGTTCTCACCTTCAGCCTAACGAAGTCGCCTTCCATATTTGACCAAACAGATTTACTGGTGGAAATTTGACTTGTTTTGCCAAAAAATATATAAAAATATATCTGTCATAATGATGTTGTCCTATCTCTCTGAACCATTTGGCGAAACATTTCCTTAAAATATCCCTTTCTGATCAAAGAAGTTGTTCACATTCCACCCCGGCACGATCTATTTGAAGTTATCTATATACGCTGGAATTATCGGGGGATCATATATCTAACCATCGAAAGTCATTGTCGCTAGTATCAGAAATAATTAGACCATTCCAGTTACACAAGTTTATAAATTAGTACAAGACTGTCGACCCGCTTTTCAGATATAAAACAATTATGGCATTATCAGAGTATGTACTAGGCGCTTTCGGAAGTTCGTTTCGGCAACGTGTCACACTTTTGGAAGAGACCGCTTCCGTAAATAAATGGCAGCGCCCACTTGTCAAGCTTATTGCTTTAATCGGATTATACCATTGACGTTGGCATTAATTGATGGAGGCCATTAATTAATAAAAGCTTTAGAAATAGAACTAAAAGCTTTTGGAACTCCTTTGTTAGTCGTTATTGTTTATTTTGGAGGATACCCACATTACAGCATTGACCAAATTAAACTTACAAAGTTACATGCATCATGATTCAGACTGTACAAACGTATCTTCCAAGTTCCAGTCTAGGAAATAATACTACAATATTGTATTACAATACTACTTCCATTTAAGTTTAAAAAATTAACTACTACTGTAACTTGCTAATTGTCTTGCTTAAATGATATTTACACAAATCATTTCTAAAAATTTCAAATTTATAACAATTAGGCTAATATCTTCAGATAAAGTCAAAAGGTTTTAGATTTATGTATGAATAAAAGCTCGGACAAAATTATGCATGTTTGAAAATGTTCTAAGTCGAAAAAGGGGACTAACTCCACAAAAAAAAGTCGGACAGACGTCATAATCACAGGTGCACAGGTTGCCATGGTACTAAATATCAGTGCCAAGTTTAAAAAATAATTGACCTAAAAATGTAGGAATGCACAGGTCCCCATGGTGGTTGATGTCTGTGCCAAGTTTCACGGAAAATGATCATAAAACGACTAGAAAAATTCTGGACAAATTTGTGTCCACGGACGGACGACAGACAGACAGATGGACGAACGGACAATCTGATTCCAGTATACCCCCCCCCCCCCACAACTTCGTTGCGGGGGGTATAACAAAGTGATATTTGAAATTTCATAAGTGGTTCTTATGTTTTTCTTATGTCTCCCCACTTCTCCCTATTTTGGGTTGAAGTCTCCCTAAAATTTCCAGAGGGAGAAGCCACTTCTCCCTGTTTTCAACCCCTAGCGTGGGCCCTGTGTGCAGGTTCCCATGCTGGTTGACATCTGTGCCAAGTTTAACAAAATTGACTGGAAAATGATGCAATACAGGCTCGGACAAATGATTCGTCCCAGGATGTACATTTATATGTTGAAAAATGGCAATAACTCCATTAAAATGAGTCAGACCAAACTCAAAATCGCAGTGCACAGGCTACCATGCTGGTTGATATATGTGCCAAGTTTAAAAAAAATTAACCAATAAATGACAGAATACAGGCTCGGACAAAGTTTGGGACGGATGGATGCACGGACGAGGGTCATTACTATAGTCCTCTGACGGAATGTCGGGGAACAATAAAGCGACAGATGTAATAAAATTGGTATTCCAAGGTGTCCCATGATAACATAATTTACCTGCATGCTACCATGGCAGACCGTGGCTATATAACCTTTGATCTACCGCCGACAGACTGGACTGATATAATTATTAGCTGAAGCCTGAAAAAGCTATTTTTAACATGGCGTAAGGTAATTAGCCTGTCACATAGACTTCTTTTTTAATGGAGCCAGTACGAAATGTGGCCCTTTTTAGCCTTTACCTGATTTGATAACATTTTGGTTTCCAACCAATAACACTAGAATGTATTATTTGATCGGAGCTGAAGTTGGTCCTTTTGTTTCTGTACCAAAAATACAGATCACATTTCGAATATGCATTTGGCCCATGATATATGCATGAGTTTTGCATTTTGTCAACTTAGATTCCACCCGATTTTATATTTTTATGGGCAAACACACAGGCATATTTAGCCACGCCCCAATGGTGCTCCTATTTATATCTATGATCTTACATCCTTCTGTTTCCTTATGACAGATGAGAACTGTGTGTATTGTATTTTTGCATTCAGCTCGCATCCCATTAGAGTAGCACCCTCATAGTCCTTTATGTAGCCAAGGTACGCTGATTTGGGTAACTTGATCTCTTTTGAAAAACCCTGAAAATGGAAATGATCTCTGTTGAGTGTATTTAATTAAATGAAATTTCAATTTAAAAAGCTCAATGAATACAAATAAATGGATGTTATGCTGCGTAGCCTTCTTTTGCTTCCCGATAATAACTTTAGTTTAAAGTGATGTGAAACACACAGCTGTAGTGCACAGCGAATAAACTTCCTCAAAGCAGGTATTTCAATTAATTTTGTAATATGATTTCCAGCACACAAAGTCATTCTAGCATACAAATCATATATAGTGATTCTCGTTGGTGAAATCATTCTCGTTTTTTTATTGGGATAATTGGTGGACTTTTTGTTTACACTTTTTCGTAGTTCAAATGTTGTGTTTTATGAAAGGGTACATCCATTGTTGTTGAGTTTTTGGGTAACAATAGTTTAATGATGCATTCTTCAAATGGGTGTAATGGCTGAGTCATAAAGTATCAGTTGGAGCAGTAAAATAAGCACACAATATGTCTTTAAATGGAAATTCATATTCAAATTTGGTACGTATGGCTATGTTTGCATACGCTAAGCTCAGTGACCGTATTAGGTTCATATCGGCATTTTAATTGTTATGAATGGCACATGTCGAGCCAGACGATATAACAATAAATCTACTCATGTGGAAACAAGCTAGAAGTGTGTCCAAACTATAGAATTAAGGCCAAGAGGGGACATGAATTGTCTCACTCGCTGTACAACAGTCAAACCAAAGGCCCGATACGTCCTAAAAACAGTTGCTGAATGATGGATAGTATAGCATTTGTGAACATGGCAAGGATGCGCTTACTGCGAATGAAAATACAAGTTGAATTCTAACTGCTGCCAGTCCATTTGAAGTTAATGCCCCTTTATTTGAACTAAAGTTATTGCCCCTTTAGATTGAATGCAGGTATCTTTTAAAAGTAAGTACATTGGATGCTATTGTGAAAATAATTTACGCTTCAATTAGAGTATTTGTTAAGCTCAGTAAATTTGAGGTGAGCATTTCAGGTTATCCACATTTTAGACAATTCAGTTGTGTTCAGATTATACAAATTTGAGCAAATTCAGTACTTTTCGAATGCTATGGCCATAAATATTTTTGTTTCTAGATGATAACTGTACTCAGATACAACATATCATTTTAACGACGTCATTATGCATTGCTTCTTTTCTGTCTGAATTTAATTATACTGGAGGAATAATAGGTATAAATCACTTATCCAAGATAGCCCTGTTTTTGCCATATACCTATTGACTGGAGAGTAACACAATATTAGACATTCCATTATACACCCACAAAACGTGAATAGTGATAAATTATTGGATATGGTTAAGCTGAATTCACTCAACAGTACACAGTTAAGCTGTTGATATACATGTATCTACAAAATGCTTAGTTCCTTATCAGTAGTGGCACACCTGTTTCTGTCCACGAATATATTTACACAGATAGAACAGTTTGTTTTGGAGGCATGTTCTGTTTACTTCTTTTGTGTGCAGTGGTCGCTGTTCTTCATGGAGGTCTTTTAATTAATTTGAGTTGTAAAGATTTTCACTCATGTAAACACAATAATACACTTGATAATGCGAAAATGCACTGCCAAGGAGGGATTATAGTGGGAGGAGGATTATGTGGCTGCCTAGATGCCTGTGCAAGTGTAAGTGAATAAGGGTGTATAAACTATCTCTTTGTAGCCTGTTTATGTCTGTGATGGGGATCTAAGCATAGCCTCACCCAATAGATGCAAAATCCCTAAGCAGACATGTGAAGTTTAAGTGACAGCATTAGATACATTTCTATTTAGAAGTATCCATCACACAAAACTTACTCTTTTCGAGGAAAACTGAAATCTTTAAAGGAAGAAAAAGAAATAGTTCCTTGATACTTATTTATTACTTTTCAGATTGATAAAAAACATACCAATTTTCCCTCTTTTTTATCAATTGAAGTCAATTTGGGATGAGTGAATGTTCCGGATCACAATGACGTAATTAGGCAAGTTAATGTTGTCCATAGTAACCCAGTGTAATTTCCATCTATAATTATGTCACGAAAGTAGAGCATGCATCCCTCCAAAGTTCAATGATAGTCAGGCACTGAACCTTGTTTGTTACATAATTGTTTTTAATATTTGGAAGGAAAGGGGGGCACAATGGCCTTTTAAAAATACCTTTTTATACAATGCCATAAAATTAAAACTTATTGGGGCGGGGGAGTCAATATTGTGGATCAATAGGCACATACCAAATACTGGAGGGTGCAGGATGTTTCAGCACCTGGATGTTTCGACACCTGGGTTTTTGGCACTTAGTTATTTCGGCCCAAGCACTTGGACATTTTCAACACTTGGTTTATTTTTTTGCAGTCAAAAAGTTTTAGATGAAGTTATGTGTTCAGCCTTTCATTTCACAACATAGAAGGAAACCCCCCCAACGAATATGACAGATGATCCAGCTACTTGCAACGAAAATGTATTCCATGCTAAACATTATACCTCATGTACAATGCACAAACACAAAAACTTTGGACTGGGCTTACCTTCGAGGGCACCCACATTTAAAATCTCAGTTTGCATTCATAGTGCTAATCTAATGACAGTAATGTTGTGTTTTATATGAATCTAATTTATTTAATGAAAATAATTTGTTTTGCGTTTTATTATGTCAGATAAATATTCAAAATAAGACAAAAAGGTCATCTTATATATTGTAACACAGCATTTTGTTAAACACAATGGGGCAGGTAGTATTAAACTAATGTCTTTTTCTCATCTTTTTATTTTGCAGTTGGAAGGTGAGACATGTGGACAAGGAACAGAAGAACATTCAATTTTATGGGTGCCACAAAAACAATGTGACAGTGGATTAATATGTGATCAATCACACACTAATCATGGAGTTTGTGTTAAACAGTCATGATGAAAATAATCATCTGGAAACAAAACTGCATCAGTGGGTGTCTTAGGTGGAAATAATGTCATTAACCTAATTAATTTCCTTGACTATGCACTGTTTAGCTTTGCTGCAAGCCTCATTACAATTACATGTAATCATTGAGACTAAGTTTACTCGTATACATTTCAATAAAAATTATGCAAAGCTCTTATAAAGTCTACACTATCCATAAAATATGTTTGGTCATTTGGGTTATTTTATGAGTTTAGGACATTCACAAAAAGTAATAAAAAAACAATAGCAGTAAAAAAAAACCAAGACAGTCGATGAGTGTAAAGACTGAGAAGACTGGGACTCTGAAGACTACAAAAGGCAGTACTTGTCAAAATCTCTTAGTAGTAGACATGTAGTTCTAAACAGGGACATAGCTGGAGGTTCTCCGATGAGCAGGGGTTTTCACATTGAAATTTCTAATTGCACACCTGACAACTCTCCAACCCCCTACCCTTTTTAAACAAGACAACCAGACCACAGTCCAAAGTTCACAAAATTCCTTTTCCACGTCACTCTTAGTTTTGGAATTTTACAACTGGTACTTCAAACTCTCCAACTTTTGGAAATTTCCAACCTGACATCCCCACATAAAGTTAAAAAATGTGGCCATTTCATATGGAAAATATGGATTGTTGGTCTAAAAACATACTGGATTGGTGTGAAAATGAAATTTACAACTAATGTTTTATCAGGCATTAAATGTCCAACTGTTGAACATTTTGATCCCCCCACCATCTACACTCCCTCCCCATTGCCCCACACCCAGTCAGCTTAGAAATCATTAGGAATCTATATATTATTATACCAGTATTAAAGTTGAATTCAACATCATAGTCTGCCCCTATTTGACCAAATGTGAATCCCAATCTATGAGATTCATTCTTTTAGTAACTTAAAAGTATATTTTAAGAGTTGAAGTGAATTAATTTTCCTCAAAAGTAGTTAAAACATTTAGGAAAGGGTTATACTTTATCCTTAAAATTTATTAGCATAATAGATCTACAACTAATTAGCATAATCAAACAGCGTTAACAGCCTATATAAACATAATATTGTAACACTGTTACAACTATAAATGATAATTTATCAAAAATATGATCACAGAATCCATATATTAGTACCCAACTTTAATTCAAAAGCTCAAATAATTTGTCTTAATGAGTTCAACTGCCGACACCCATTCAATTACATGCAAAAAGTATGAGATAACGGCAGTGGTCGTGTTAAGAAGGGTTTAAAGTATTTGGGGTGGGGGGGGGGGGGGGGGGGGGGTAGTTTTAAATCTCATTGCTCTGCCTCTATTCACATCATCCAAGGACCTCTCGCCATGAGATCCACTGGTTTAGTGATTTCAGAGGATATGCTTCAGCAACCATAAGTCAACTCATTGGAAGCAAACGTGTTAGATCCCTATGTCTACCACTTTTGACTAGCCAGATATCGGGTGGCGTCTAACTTAAATTTCAGGCATATTGTTTATTGTTGGCATTGAATTTTCAATTGTTAAAATTTCTTGAACATCCATCATGACACAACCTAAACTAATATAGTTATTTACATGTAAATGTCGTCCTTCGATCTTCACCATAATTTTCCACCAAATCAGAAATATGCCGCATAAATAATTGAATACAATATTGGCTAAATCTATCACAGAAGGAGCTCATTGTCGGTACGCCATGTTCAGTAAAAGGTTGGAAAATCAATGGGGTACTCAGTCCTTCCCACGAGGAAAACACAACGAGGGCACTTATTTTGCCTCGCAAATCAGAAGAAGGGTGTAATTGCACCTGTAATATAATCGTAAGTTGGGTTTTTGATAGGGCCGACCACATGGTACATCTCATGTCTCTTGACCCACTTTCGGGTTAATCCATTCTGACTAAAGGTGACGCTTTGGAGTCTTACATATTTTAAGAAAGATAATAGCTTCAAACTGTACAATATTCAGAGGATGGAATGATCTCGGTCTATGGCCTTGGTCGATCCATTCTCTGAAATAATGTAGAGTTTTCAGCCATTATCCTTAACATAAAATATTATATGGGTACAGATACCATCTGATTCACTTCTGAAGGGAAATTATAATTTGTTGACAAGCCCGACTGCTTAGCAAGCCTTGATAAGTTTATCTATCATTTGCAGAATGAGATCCCCAGAGGGTGAATATAGTGGTGCTACCCCACACAATGGGCTATCATCACCATATTCCCCCTCTGGGGATCTCATTCTACTTAGGCCCCATATTCTTGGAAGTGTCTATAGTCTCAGATTAACACTGATCCATATTTAAATTGAACTTTAATGACCCCTAAATTCACCCTCTGGGGGACCTCATTCTGCAAATGACAGACACACTATTTCAAGGCTTGCTGCTTAGAACAACATGTGGACTTCAATTTCATATTTAAATTGAACTTTAATGATCCCACAATTCTCTATTCAAGTTATTTGTTTATTAACGCCCTCGGGTGTATACTGTCCTAGAGATTCTAGAGAGCTATGGTTCGCTGGGTGTTTTATTTATAGATAATGGGTTTTTCCGGTTGTGACAATTCGCAGTAGGTCGCTATTTGCGGACATCTATTTGCGGAGGTTCCCTAAAATTGTCAAAATATGTTGATTTTAATTAGGGAACGGGTGCGTTTATGTCAATTGATAAACAAATAATGACACGATCATCATAATAGTGGTTTGTTCTATCAATCATATCATAATCATCATCATCATCATAATACGGAACAAGTCTTGTGACTTTTCGTCCCAATCACATTATTTGCAATGCTTGTTTACAAATATATGTATCGTCATTCGATATTTACTTGTGAGTCACTTGAACATATTACTTGTCTTCGAACTCGTATTTTATATAATAGAAGAATGAGTCTATGTATATTTTGAATTGATCGAGTGTTGGAGCCTCAACAGCGAAGTCTGGCAGAGAGTTCCAGCTATTTACCACCCTCTGCATGAAGAAATATTTTCCTATGACCTTGTTAACAATGGGCATCTGTAGCTTTTTATTATGTCCTCTTGTTCTTCCTGATGAATATCTGTCTAATAGGTCACAGGCATTGATATTGTAATGACCATTCAATAGTTTATATACCTCGATTAGATCTCCTCTAAATATTCGATATTTTAAAGACATCAGATTGAGTGTTATCATTCGGTCTCGGTAGCATAGAGTTTTGATTTGACGAACTAGTTTTGTTGCTTTTCTTTGTATTTCCCTAACACAATGCTTTGATATTTGTGATGTGAGCTCCATGCAGTTACAGTATTCGATGATAGGTCTGACCATGCTTTTGTAGAGCGATTAGAAAGTGTCGATCTCCAAGTTCGTGAAAGTTCTGTTGACTATGCCGATGATTTGAGAAGCTTTATTGTTTTAGTATATTGTAGGAAGGCTAATCTGGCGGTGTCAAATTGAGCTATATCGATCGGATTTCTCGCAGGACAACACATTTCGGGTTTACGTGGGGTATGTATTCGCTGGATGTCTTATAGTTGCAGTATGTAACTAATATGACCGCGTTAATTAATGGTTGGGCCATAAATAAAGTGAGTAGATGGGCGCGAAGCGCCCGGGATGGTCGAAAAGATCGAGTGATCTTCTCCTTCACCCCGATGGTTGGGCCATGCACTCTTGGCGGGAACACAATCTCCTCCGATTTTTTATCCGCATTTAGAAGCTTTCTGGTGTGGTGAATGAGAAACCTGCAGTTATAAGCCGTAGTTTTTTGTAATAATTTGAAGGATTAGTTGTTTTAACGGAATTCTGAGGCGGTGCATTCATGTAACCAATATATTTTATATTATAATTTATATTTATGGCTAATAATATGATCTTGAGGGTGTTACCATTTCTGATTATGGTTTTCTTGTCAAACATGTCACATAACATCAGCTGATCTGTGTAATAAGCCGTGATCATTGTTACAGTCCATATAAATGTGTATCTGGTGAATATAGGTCATTGTTATGGAATAAGGATAAATGTTGGTGCTGGGAAAGCTAGCATTGGTTAACAACTGGATTTGATGATATATATGCTTCAGAAAACAAAAAATATTCATCATTATTTTTTAGGTATGTCCCAGGCTCTGGCCCACATTTGACCCCATTCGAACAAATCTGAATGTGAGTCACCTAAAGAGCATCCACACCAAATATGAACCCATTCGATCTTATGGTTCTGGAGAAGAAGTTATTTTAAGAATTACTATGGAGGGAAAGAGTTATGGCCCTGGATTCACAACTATTGGACTGTTGACCTCATTTGAACAAATCTGAATGTGAGTCACCTAGGGAAGATCCACATCAATATGAACCCACTCGGTATTATGGTTCTGGAGAAGAAGTCAATTTAAGAATTTCTCTGGCGGGAAAGAGCTATGGTCCTGGCTTCCCAACTATTTGACCTGGTGATATCATTTGAACAAATCTGAATGTGAGTCACCTAGGGAACATCCACAACAAATATGAACCTATTTGGTCTTATGGTTCTTGAGAAGAAGACAATTCGTGACAGACGGACGGATGTATGGATGGACGGACGACAGACGAGGAGTGATGACTATAACTCCACCGAAACTTCGTCTCAGGTGAGCTAAAAACAACCAAATAAATCAAACAGGCAAACAATTCTGCTATCATCTTTAGTCTTAACATCTTTGGTTGTGGAATATTAACAAAGCATTTGATCCTTTCTCACAGAATACGAGAATTCCATACCTGCTTTTTGAAATACCCAATGGCAAATTCATCAGCAAAGGTCAGGAAATGGAGGATGTTATGTGTTGTGTGGTAGTCTTTGAGATGATTCATCATGTGAGTTCCGTAGCCCTGAAAGTGTCAATAATAATAATTATTTGGACTCCTGAATAAAATATCCCACCTGAGCTACACAAGTCAATTGTCTGCATTTCAGGATTTAGTTTTTTTTGGAAAACGTTGTGTTTACGATTTTATAATTTAAAAGATTTTATTTTATTTTATTTTCTGGGAGACAAATAGGATCAGAAGCTCCAGGTCAAAGTTCAGTTACCTGTGGCCAATATTGTCCGTAAAAAAAGTTTGTTGATAAATCCCATGTGACTTATTTTGTCAAAAAATCACCCAATCAAGTATCACTGACACATTTTGGACAATTTTGACTAAGATTGCAGTTGTAATTCTACACACGTTTTTTAAAGAATGTTTAAGTTGAAGTCACCCGAGTTAACATTACCTTGACTTGTTCATTGGAAGACACTGCACAGAAGACAATCTCAGTGAAACCTTGACTAGGAAACATCCTGAAGCATACGCCTCCAATCACTTTGTTATCCTTTATTAATGCGAGACATCTGTGTTTCCTATATTTGGTATAGTGAGAGAAAGGGATATTAAAAGAAGTTTTCATGCTTCCAGAAATTTTTGCTTGTAATGTCCGCTGAAGTGTGAACAAATTGTGAACAGATAATGTTGTTATTGACAATGTGTCTCAAATATATCACCACACAGCCAGGAGTAGCACAATCGAGATTAACCAGAAAGTTGTCGACTAGACATGATATTTTTAAAAATATAATATATATTTCCTTAAAGAAAGCCTGAACACTGAACTATATGGATAGATGTCCTGCGTTTGTAAACCATAGCAGAAAAGGGTTAACTTTTTGGTCGGTCGCCTACGGTAACTAATGGTCAGTGGCTTGCCTCGGTATCAGTCACGCATGCGCAGTCCCAATATAATTCACTGTACAGGTTGAATTAGCCAGTTTATTTTCAACTCAATCAGAAGATTGGCGAGTCGCGGGGTTGGGAATGGCACCGCCATGGGAGGGCCCTATGATAGTTCAGTGTTCAGGCTTTCTTTAAGGAAATATATATTATATTTTTAAAATATCATATTTCCGCCAAAGGAAGCCCTCACACTGAACTATATGGATTAGAATGCAAGCCCAGGAGGAGGCACGAGCAATAAAGTTAATAGCCAAATTTTGAGTAAAGGTACTCTTCTAAAACAGATTGTACCATATATGAACACTTTAATGAATCTGTTAGGATTATTTACGTGAAATAACTCATATAGTTAGAGTGCTATATTGCTCAAATGTGTACCGCCCCCCTTGTTTTGAAACAAACATCCCATGAGGTGCCATCCAATGCATAGTTGCGAGCGAACCGAGCAAGTATAACGTTAGAAGAAACTCTTCGTTCCTCTCTGTGTCGTCTTCTTCAGCTGTCTGTTCTAAGGTCCCACCCGTCAAGGTCCCATGATGCAGGATCATGAAGGAAGGAGACTAACGCACTCTCCGCCTTAGCGACAGAACGACCTGCAGACGGAGGCCCACTCCATCGATGGCGAGACAACCTAAGTTAACTAGCTGCTATTCGCCAAAGAAAAAGCCAGAGAACCTGATGCCAAATTTGTGGCACAGGGATTGAGTTGAGAACCCATTAGGCCAAACAGGTTGTACAACGATAATGGAGTCAAGCCATCTGAACAGAGGGAGCCCTCTCTGAGGTACCTATGCAACACAGGATATCCGACAGAAATCCTGTGATACAAATCTTACGAGTATATAAACAGTCCTTCCCATGAGGAAAACACACCGAGAGCATTTATTTGCTCCCGTAATGCAGAAGACGGGTGTAATATGGCACCCATACGATACCATAATTGTACATGTAAGTTTGGTTTTTGCTCAAACCAAAAGTCATTGTGGAATAGACCTATGTCTAGTTACACTTTAATATGCCATAGTTGCACTGAGATGGTAAAGCATCTAAATAAACCTTAAAATAGTTCAATATTGAACCAACAATTACAGTCTCCATTAGTATTTTGTGAAGAAGGACGGGTGCGAATTTTAGCACCCGTGAATTGAAAATTACGAGTGCATACGGGTTCGAGAGCAATCACTCCCGTCTCCTGGGAAGGACTGATATAAATATATAAAAATGATATAAAAATTATATATCAAGGTGATCTATAAGTCACAATGAGATCATTGCAGAAGGCCCTTTGGCTCATTGACAACTGAAATCAGTTCAAATGATGTACAATGTAATCAGATGATAACCACGGGTAAATTGTCACCATGCGGAATATTCAGTTCGGAGCCTCTGCCCAGAACATCATGTCACTTTCCCCCCCAAACATGCAGCAGAACGACCTAGGTGTGTGATATGTTAGTGTGAGGCATGCAGCAAACTAGGGGAAGACCCCCTCCAAAAAGGCTCGCTGATTAAGGAAACAAATGAAAATTTTTATCCTCCTAGTAAAGGACACACATCCCTTTATAATGTTGTTACTTATTGAATTTTAAGAGCCATGATTGAGAGGAGCTCC
>CP136061.1:147185903-147235938 GCA_032622095.1 Siphonodentalium dalli
ACACACCCTATACATAACATATATACACCCTATACATAACATATACACACCCTATACATAACATATATACACCATATACATAACATATACACACCCTATACATAACATATACACACCCTATACATAACATATACACACCCTATACATAACATATACACTACCCTATACATAACATATACACACCCTATACATAACATATATACACCCTATACATAACATATATACACCCTATACATAACATATACACACCCTATACATAACATATATACACCATATACAGAACATATATACACCCTATACAGAACATATACACACCCTATACAGAACATATACACACCCTATACAGAACATATATACACCCTATACAAAACATATATACTCCCTTACAGAACATATATACACCCTATACAGAACATATACACACCCTATACAGAACATATATACACCCTATACAGAACATATACACACCCTATACAGAACATATACACACCCTATACAGAACATATACACACCCTATACAGAACATATATACACCCTATACAGAACATATACACACCCTATACATAACATATACACACCCTATACAGAACATATACACACCCTATACAGAACATATATACACCCTATACAGAACATATATACACCCTATACAGAACATATACACACCCTATTACAGAACATATATACACCCTATACAGAACATATACACACCCTATACATAACATATACACACCCTATACATAACATATACACACCCTATACAGAACATATATACACCCTATACAGAACATATATACACCCTATACATAACATATACACACCCTATACAGAACATATAAACACCCTATACATAACATATATACACCCTATACAGAACATATATACACCCTATACAGAACATATATACACCATATACATAACATATATACACCCTATACAGAACATATATACACCCTATACAGAACATATATACACCCTATACAGAACATATATACACCATATACAAAACATATACACACCCTATACAGAACATATATACACCATATACAGAACATATATACACCATATACAGAACATATATACACCCTATACATAACATATATACACCCTATACATAACATATATACACCCTATACAGAACATATACACACCATATACAGAACATATATACACCCTATACAGAACATATATACACTCTATACATAACATATATACACCCTATACATAACATATATACACCATATACAGAACATATATACACCATATACAGAACATATATACACCATATACAGAACATATATACACCATATACATAACATATATACACCCTATACAGAACATATATACACCCTATACAGAACATATATACACTCTATACATAACATATATACACCCTATACATAACATATATACACCCTATACAGAACATATACACACCATATACAGAACATATATACACTCTATACAGAACATATATACACCATATACAGAACATATATACACCATATACAGAACATATATACACCATATACAGAACATATATACACCATATACATAACATATATACACCCTATACATAACATATATACACCCTATACATAACATATATACACCATATACAGAACATATATACACCATATACATAACATATATACACCCTATACATAACATATATACACCATATACATAACATATATACACCATATACATAACATATATGCACCCTATACATAACATATATACACCATATACATAACATATATACACCATATACATAACATATATACACCCTATACATAACATATATACACCATATACATAACATATATACACCCTATACAGAACATATATACACCATATACAGAACATATATACACCATATACATAACATATATACACCATATACAGAACATATATACACCATATACACAACATATATACACCCTATACAGAACATATATACACCCTATACAGAACATATATACACCCTATACAGAACATATATACACCCTATACAGAACATATATACACCATATACAGAACATATATACACCATATACAGAACATATATACACCCCTATACATAACATATACACACCCTATACAGAACATATATACACCCCTATACAGAACATATATACACCCTATACAGAACATATATACACCCTATACAGAAACATATATACACCATATACAGAACATATATACACCATATACAGAACATATATACACCCTATACATAACATATACACACCCTATACATAACATATATACACCCTATACATAACATATACAACACCCTATACAGAACATATACACACCCTATACAGAACATATATACACCCTATACAGAACATATATACACCCTATACAGAACATATACACACCCTATACAGAACATATACACACCCCTATACAGAACATATACACACCCTATACATAACATATATACACCATATACAGAACATATACACACCCTATACAGAACATATATACACCTATACATAACATATATACACCATATACAGAACATATATACACCATATACAGAACATATATACACCATATACAGAACATATACACACCCTATACAGAACATATATACACCCTATACATAACATATACACACCCTATACATAACATATACACACCATATACAGAACATATATACACCCTATACATAACATATATACACCCTATACATAACATATATACACTCTATACAGAACATATATACACCATATACATAACATATTATACACCATATACAGAACATATACACACCCTATACAGAACATATATACACCCTATACATAACATATATACACCCTATACATAACATATATACACCATATACATAACATATATACACCCTATACAGAACATATATACACCATATACATAACATATATACACCATATACATAACATATATACACCATATACATAACATATATACACCCTATACAGAACATATATACACCCTATACATAACATATATACACCCTATACATAACATATATACACTCTATACAGAACATATATACACCATATACATAACATATATACACCATATACAGAACATATATACACCATATACATAACATATATACACCCTATACATAACATATATACACCCTATACATAACATATATACACTCTATACAGAACATATATACACCATATACATAACATATATACACCATATACAGAACATATACACACCATATACAGAACATATATACACCATATACATAACATATATACACCCTATACATAACATATATACACCCTATACATAACATATATACACTCTATACAGAACATATATACACCATATACATAACATATATACACCATATACAGAACATATATACACCCTATACATAACATATATACACCCTATACATAACATATATACACCCTATACAGAACATATATACACCCTATACATAACATATATACACCCTATACATAACATATACACACCCTATACATAACATATATACACCATATACATAACATATACACACCCTATACATAACATATACACACCCTATACATAACATATATACACCCTATACATAACATATACACACCCTATACATAACATATATACACCCTATACATAACATATACACACCCTATACATAACATATATACACCATATACATAACATATACACACCCTATACATAACATATACACACCCTATACATAACATATACACACCCTATACATAACATATACACACCCTATACATAACATATACACACCCTATACATAACATATATACACCCTATACATAACATATATACACCCTATACATAACATATACACACCCTATACATAACATATATACACCATATACAGAACATATATACACCCTATACAGAACATATACACACCCTATACAGAACATATACACACCCTATACAGAACATATATACACCCTATACAAAACATATATACACCCTATACAGAACATATATACACCCTATACAGAACATATACACACCCTATACAGAACATATATACACCCTATACAGAACATATACACACCCTATACATAACATATACACACCCTATACAGAACATATACACACCCTATACAGAACATATATACACCCTATACAGAACATATACACACCCTATACATAACATATACACACCCTATACAGAACATATACACACCCTATACAGAACATATATACACCCTATACAGAACATATATACACCCTATACAGAACATATACACACCCTATACAGAACATATATACACCCTATACAGAACATATACACACCCTATACATAACATATACACACCCTATACATAACATATACACACCCTATACAGAACATATATACACCCTATACAGAACATATATACACCCTATACATAACATATACACACCCTATACAGAACATATAAACACCCTATACATAACATATATACACCCTATACAGAACATATATACACCCTATACAGAACATATATACACCATATACATAACATATATACACCCTATACAGAACATATATACACCCTATACAGAACATATATACACCCTATACAGAACATATATACACCATATACAAAACATATACACACCCTATACAGAACATATATACACCATATACAGAACATATATACACCATATACAGAACATATATACACCCTATACATAACATATATACACCCTATACATAACATATATACACCCTATACAGAACATATACACACCATATACAGAACATATATACACCCTATACAGAACATATATACACTCTATACATAACATATATACACCCTATACATAACATATATACACCATATACAGAACATATATACACCATATACAGAACATATATACACCATATACAGAACATATATACACCATATACATAACATATATACACCCTATACAGAACATATATACACCCTATACAGAACATATATACACTCTATACATAACATATATACACCCTATACATAACATATATACACCATATACAGAACATATATACACCATATACAGAACATATATACACCATATACAGAACATATATACACCATATACATAACATATATACACCCTATACATAACATATATACACCCTATACATAACATATATACACCATATACAGAACATATATACACCATATACATAACATATATACACCCTATACATAACATATATACACCATATACATAACATATATACACCATATACATAACATATATACACCCTATACATAACATATATACACCATATACATAACATATATACACCATATACATAACATATATACACCCTATACATAACATATATACACCCTATACATAACATATATACACCATATACAGAACATATATACACCATATACATAACATATATACACCCTATACAGAACATATATACACCATATACATAACATATATACACCATATACATAACATATATACACCCTATACAGAACATATATACACCCTATACATAACATATATACACCATATACAGAACATATATACACCATATACAGAACATATATACACTCTATACATAACATATATACACCCTATACATAACATATATACACCCTATACATAACATATATACACCCTATACATAACATATACACACCATATACAGAACATATATACACCATATACATAACATATACACACCCTATACATAACATATATACACCCTATACAGAACATATACACACCCTATACAGAACATATACACACCCTATACAGAACATATATACACCATATACATAACATATATACACCATATACAGAACATATATACACCCTATACATAACATATATACACCATATACAGAACATATATACACCCTATACATAACATATATACACCCTATACAGAACATATATACACCATATACATAACATATACACACCCTATACATAACATATACACACCCTATACAGAACATATATACACCATATACAGAACATATATACACCCTATACATAACATATATACACCCTATACAGAACATATATACACCATATACATAACATATACACACCCTATACATAACATATACACACCCTATACATAACATATATACACCATATACAGAACATATATACACCATATACAGAACATATATACACCATATACAGAACATATACACACCCTATACAGAACATATACACACCCTATACAGAACATATATACACCATATACAGAACATATATACACCCTATACATAACATATATACACCCTATACATAACATATATACACCCTATACATAACATATATACACCCTATACAGAACATATATACACCCTATACATAACATATATACACCCTATACAGAACATATATACACCCTACACATAACATATATACACCATATACATAACATATATACACCCTATACATAACATATACACACCCTATACATAACATATATACACCCTATACAGAACATATATACACTCTATACAGAACATATATACACCATATACATAACATATATACACCATATACAGAACATATATACACCATATACAGAACATATATACACCATATACAAAACATATATACACTCTATACAGAACATATATACACCCTATACAGAACATATATACACCATATACAGAACATATATACACCATATACAGAACATATATACACCCTATACATAACATATATACACCATATACAGAACATATACACACCCTATACAGAACATATATACACCCTATACAGAACATATATACACCATATACAGAACATATATACACCATATACAGAACATATATACACCATATACATAACATATATACACCCTATACATAACATATATACACCATATACAGAACATATATACACCCTATACAGAACATATATGCACCATATACAGAACATATATACACCATATACATAACATATACACACCCTATACAGAACATATATACACCCTATACAGAACATATATACACCCTATACATAACATATATACACCCTATACATAACATATATACACCATATACAGAACATATACACACCCTATACAGAACATATATACACTCTATACAGAACATATATACACCCTATACAGAACATATATACACCATATACAGAACATATATACACCATATACATAACATATATACACCATATACAGAACATATACACACCCTATACAGAACATATATACACCCTACACATAACATATATACACCATATACATAACATATATACACCCTATACATAACATATATACACCATATACAGAACATATATACACCATATACAGAACATATATACACTCTATACATAACATATATACACCCTATACATAACATATATACACCATATACAGAACATATACACACCCTATACAGAACATATATACACCCTATACAGAACATATATACACCCTATACAGAACATATATACACCCTATACAGAACATATATACACCCTATACATAACATATACACACCCTATACAGAACATATATACACTCTATACATAACATATATACACCATATACAGAACATATACACACCATATACAGAACATATATACACCATATACATAACATATATACACTCTATACATAACATATACACACCCTATACAGAACATATATACACCCTATACATAACATATATACACCCTATACATAACATATATACACCATATACATAACATATATACACCCTATACAGAACATATACACACCCTATACAGAACATATACACACCCTATACAGAACATATACACACCCTATACATAACATATATACACCCTATACATAACATATATACACCCTATACATAACATATATACACCCTATACAGAACATATATACACCATATACAGAACATATATACACCATATACAGAACATATATACACCATATACAGAACATATACACACCCTATACAGAACATATATACACCCTATACATAACATATACACACCCTATACATAACATATACACACCATATACAGAACATATATACACCCTATACATAACATATATACACCCTATACATAACATATATACACTCTATACAGAACATATATACACCATATACATAACATATATACACCATATACAGAACATATACACACCCTATACAGAACATATATACACCCTATACATAACATATATACACCCTATACATAACATATATACACCATATACATAACATATATACACCCTATACAGAACATATATACACCCTATACATAACATATATACACCCTATACATAACATATACACACCCTATACAGAACATATATACACCCTATACAGAACATATATACACCCTATACATAACATATATACACCCTATACATAACATATATACACTCTATACAGAACATATATACACCATATACATAACATATATACACCATATACAGAACATATATACACCATATACATAACATATATACACCCTATACATAACATATATACACCCTATACATAACATATATACACCCTATACATAACATATATACACCATATACAGAACATATATACACTCTATACAGAACATATATACACCCTATACATAACATATATACACTCTATACAGAACATATATACACCATATACATAACATATATACACCATATACAGAACATATACACACCATATACAGAACATATATACACCATATACATAACATATATACACCCTATACATAACATATATACACCCTATACATAACATATATACACTCTATACAGAACATATATACACCATATACATAACATATATACACCATATACAGAACATATATACACCCTATACATAACATATATACACCCTATACATAACATATATACACCCTATACAGAACATATATACACCCTATACATAACATATATACACCCTATACATAACATATACACACCCTATACATAACATATATACACCATATACATAACATATACACACCCTATACATAACATATACACACCCTATACATAACATATATACACCCTATACATAACATATACACACCCTATACATAACATATATACACCCTATACATAACATATACACACCCTATACATAACATATATACACCATATACATAACATATACACACCCTATACATAACATATACACACCCTATACATAACATATACACACCCTATACATAACATATACACACCCTATACATAACATATACACACCCTATACATAACATATATACACCCTATACATAACATATATACACCCTATACATAACATATACACACCCTATACATAACATATATACACCATATACAGAACATATATACACCCTATACAGAACATATACACACCCTATACAGAACATATACACACCCTATACAGAACATATATACACCCTATACAAAACATATATACACCCTATACAGAACATATATACACCCTATACAGAACATATACACACCCTATACAGAACATATATACACCCTATACAGAACATATACACACCCTATACATAACATATACACACCCTATACAGAACATATACACACCCTATACATAACATATATACACCCTATACAGAACATATACACACCCTATACATAACATATACACACCCTATACAGAACATATACACACCCTATACAGAACATATATACACCCTATACAGAACATATATACACCCTATACAGAACATATACACACCCTATACAGAACATATATACACCCTATACAGAACATATACACACCCTATACATAACATATACACACCCTATACATAACATATACACACCCTATACAGAACATATATACACCCTATACAGAACATATATACACCCTATACATAACATATACACACCCTATACAGAACATATAAACACCCTATACATAACATATATACACCCTATACAGAACATATATACACCCTATACAGAACATATATACACCATATACATAACATATATACACCCTATACAGAACATATATACACCCTATACAGAACATATATACACCCTATACAGAACATATATACACCATATACAAAACATATACACACCCTATACAGAACATATATACACCATATACAGAACATATATACACCATATACAGAACATATATACACCCTATACATAACATATATACACCCTATACATAACATATATACACCCTATACAGAACATATACACACCATATACAGAACATATATACACCCTATACAGAACATATATACACTCTATACATAACATATATACACCCTATACATAACATATATACACCATATACAGAACATATATACACCATATACAGAACATATATACACCATATACAGAACATATATACACCATATACATAACATATATACACCCTATACAGAACATATATACACCCTATACAGAACATATATACACTCTATACATAACATATATACACCCTATACATAACATATATACACCATATACAGAACATATATACACCATATACAGAACATATATACACCATATACAGAACATATATACACCATATACATAACATATATACACCCTATACATAACATATATACACCCTATACATAACATATATACACCATATACAGAACATATATACACCATATACATAACATATATACACCCTATACATAACATATATACACCATATACATAACATATATACACCATATACATAACATATATACACCCTATACATAACATATATACACCATATACATAACATATATACACCATATACATAACATATATACACCCTATACATAACATATATACACCCTATACATAACATATATACACCATATACAGAACATATATACACCATATACATAACATATATACACCCTATACAGAACATATATACACCATATACATAACATATATACACCATATACATAACATATATACACCCTATACAGAACATATATACACCATATACATAACATATATACACCATATACAGAACATATATACACCATATACAGAACATATATACACTCTATACATAACATATATACACCCTATACATAACATATATACACCCTATACATAACATATATACACCCTATACATAACATATACACACCATATACAGAACATATATACACCATATACATAACATATACACACCCTATACATAACATATATACACCCTATACAGAACATATACACACCCTATACAGAACATATACACACCCTATACAGAACATATATACACCATATACATAACATATATACACCATATACAGAACATATATACACCCTATACATAACATATATACACCATATACAGAACATATATACACCCTATACATAACATATATACACCCTATACAGAACATATATACACCATATACATAACATATACACACCCTATACATAACATATACACACCCTATACAGAACATATATACACCATATACAGAACATATATACACCCTATACATAACATATATACACCCTATACAGAACATATATACACCATATACATAACATATACACACCCTATACATAACATATACACACCCTATACATAACATATATACACCATATACAGAACATATATACACCATATACAGAACATATATACACCATATACAGAACATATACACACCCTATACAGAACATATACACACCCTATACAGAACATATATACACCATATACAGAACATATATACACCCTATACATAACATATATACACCCTATACATAACATATATACACCCTATACATAACATATATACACCCTATACAGAACATATATACACCCTATACATAACATATATACACCCTATACAGAACATATATACACCCTACACATAACATATATACACCATATACATAACATATATACACCCTATACATAACATATACACACCCTATACATAACATATATACACCCTATACAGAACATATATACACTCTATACAGAACATATATACACCATATACATAACATATATACACCATATACAGAACATATATACACCATATACAGAACATATATACACCATATACAAAACATATATACACTCTATACAGAACATATATACACCCTATACAGAACATATATACACCATATACAGAACATATATACACCATATACAGAACATATATACACCCTATACATAACATATATACACCATATACAGAACATATACACACCCTATACAGAACATATATACACCCTATACAGAACATATATACACCATATACAGAACATATATACACCATATACAGAACATATATACACCATATACATAACATATATACACCCTATACATAACATATATACACCATATACAGAACATATATACACCCTATACAGAACATATATGCACCATATACAGAACATATATACACCATATACATAACATATACACACCCTATACAGAACATATATACACCCTATACAGAACATATATACACCCTATACATAACATATATACACCCTATACATAACATATATACACCATATACAGAACATATACACACCCTATACAGAACATATATACACTCTATACAGAACATATATACACCCTATACAGAACATATATACACCATATACAGAACATATATACACCATATACATAACATATATACACCATATACAGAACATATACACACCCTATACAGAACATATATACACCCTACACATAACATATATACACCATATACATAACATATATACACCCTATACATAACATATATACACCATATACAGAACATATATACACCATATACAGAACATATATACACTCTATACATAACATATATACACCCTATACATAACATATATACACCATATACAGAACATATACACACCCTATACAGAACATATATACACCCTATACAGAACATATATACACCCTATACAGAACATATATACACCCTATACAGAACATATATACACTATATACATAACATATATACACCCTATACATAACATATATACACCCTATACATAACATATACACACCCTATACAGAACATATATACACTCTATACATAACATATATGCACCATATACAGAACATATACACACCATATACAGAACATATATACACCATATACATAACATATATACACTCTATACATAACATATACACACCCTATACAGAACATATATACACCCTATACATAACATATATACACCCTATACATAACATATATACACCATATACATAACATATATACACCCTATACAGAACATATATACACTCTATACATAACATATATACACCCTATACAGAACATATATACACCCTATACAGAACATATATACACCCTATACATAACATATATACACCCTATACATAACATATATACACCCTATACAGAACATATATACACCCTATACATAACATATATACACCATATACATAACATATATACACCATATACAGAACATATATACACCCTATACAGAACATATATACACCCTATACAGAACATATATACACCATATACATAACATATATACACCATATACAGAACATATACACACCATATACAGAACATATATACACCCTATACATAACATATATACACCCTATACATAACATATATACACCATATACATAACATATATACACCATATACAGAACATATATACACCCTATACATAACATATATACACCCTATACATAACATATACACACCCTATACAGAACATATATACACCCTATACATAACATATATACACCCTATACATAACATATATACACCCTATACATAACATATACACACCCTATACAGAACATATATACACCCTATACATAACATATATACACCCTATACATAACATATACACACCCTATACAGAACATATATACACCCTATACATAACATATATACACCCTATACATAACATATATACACCCTATACATAACATATACACACCCTATACAGAACATATATACACCCTATACATAACATATATACACCCTATACATAACATATACACACCCTATACAGAACATATATACACCCTATACAGAACATATATACACCCTATACATAACATATACACACCCTATACAGAACATATATACACCCTATACATAACATATATACACCATATACATAACATATACACACCCTATACAGAACATATATACACCCTATACATAACATATATACACCCTATACATAACATATATACACCCTATACATAACATATACACACCCTATACAGAACATATATACACCCTATACATAACATATATACACCCTATACATAACATATACACACCCTATACAGAACATATATACACCCTATACATAACATATATACACCCTATACATAACATATATACACCCTATACATAACATATATACACCCTATACATAACATATATACACCCTATACATAACATATATACACCATATACATAACATATATACACCCTATACATAACATATATACACCATATACAGAACATATATACACCCTATACATAACATATATACACCCTATACAGAACATATATACACCCTATACAGAACATATATACACCATATACATAACATATACACACCCTATACAGAACATATATACACCATATACAGAACATATATACACTCTATACATAACATATATACACCATATACATAACATATATACACCATATACATAACATATATACACCATATACATAACATATATACACCATATACAGAACATATATACACCATATACAGAACATATATACACCATATACAGAACATATATACACCATATACATAACATATATACACCATATACAGAACATATATACACCATATACAGAACATATATACACCATATACATAACATATATACACCCTATACATAACATATATACACCCTATACATAACATATATACACCCTATACATAACATATATACACCCTATACATAACATATATACACCCTATACAGAACATATATACACCCTATACATAACATATATACACCATATACATAACATATACACACCCTATACAGAACATATACACACCCTATACAGAACATATATACACCCTATACAGAACATATATACACCATATACATAACATATACACACCCTATACATAACATATACACACCCTATACATAACATATATACACCCTATACATAACATATATACACCATATACATAACATATATACACCCTATACAGAACATATATACACCATATACATAACATATATACACCATATACATAACATATATACACCCTATACAGAACATATATACACCCTATACAGAACATATATACACCCTATACAGAACATATATACACCATATACAGAACATATATACACCATATACATAACATATATACACCATATACAGAACATATATACACCCTATACAGAACATATATACACCCTATACATAACATATATACACCCTATACAGAACATATATACACCCTATACATAACATATACACACCCTATACATAACATATATACACCCTATACAGAACATATATACACCCTATACAGAACATATATACACCCTATACAGAACATATATACACCATATACAGAACATATATACACCATATACATAACATATATACACCATATACAGAACATATATACACCCTATACATAACATATATACACCCTATACATAACATATACACACCCTATACATAACATATATACACCCTATACATAACATATACACACCCTATACATAACATATATACACCCTATACATAACATATACACACCCTATACATAACATATATACACCCTATACATAACATATACACACCCTATACATAACATATATACACCCTATACAGAACATATACACACCATATACAGAACATATATACACCCTATACAGAACATATATACACCATATACAGAACATATATACACCATATACAGAACATATATACACCCTATACATAACATATATACACCCTATACATAACATATATACACCATATACATAACATATATACACCATATACATAACATATATACACCATATACAGAACATATATACACCATATACAGAACATATATACACCATATACATAACATATATACACCATATACATAACATATATACACCCTATACATAACATATATACACCATATACATAACATATATACACCATATACATAACATATATACACCATATACATAACATATATACACCCTATACAGAACATATATACACCCTATACAGAACATATATACACCCTATACATAACATATATACACCCTATACATAACATATATACACCCTATACAGAACATATATACACTCTATACATAACATATATACACCCTATACATAACATATATACACCATATACAGAACATATATACACCCTATACATAACATATATACACCATATACATAACATATATACACCCTATACATAACATATATACACCCTATACATAACATATATACACCCTATACATAACATATATACACCCTATACAGAACATATATACACCCTATACATAACATATATACACCATATACATAACATATATACACCCTATACATAACATATATACACCCTATACATAACATATACACACCATATACATAACATATATACACCCTATACAGAACATATATACACCCTATACAGAACATATATACACCCTATAGGGTGTATATATGTTCTGTATAGGGTGTATATATGTTCTGTATATGGTGTATATATGTTATGTATAGGGGTGTATATATGTTATGTATATGGTGTATATATGTTATGTATAGGGTGTATATATGTTATGTATAGGGTGTATATATGTTATGTATATGGTGTATATATGTTATGTATAGGGTGTATATATGTTCTGTATATGGTGTATATATGTTCTGTATAGGGTGTATATATGTTATGTATAGGGTGTATATATGTTATGTATAGGGTGTATATATGTTATGTATAGGGTGTATATATGTTATGTATAGGGTGTATATATGTTATGTATATGGTGTATATATGTTATGTATAGGGTGTATATATGTTCTGTATAGGGTGTATATATGTTCTGTATAGGGTGTATATATGTTATGTATAGGGTGTATATATGTTATGTATAGGGTGTATATATGTTATGTATAGGGTGTATATATGTTATGTATAGGGTGTATATATGTTATGTATAGGGTGTATATATGTTATGTATAGGGTGTATATATGTTCTGTATATGGTGTATATATGTTATGTATATGGTGTGTATATGTTATGTATAGGGTGTATATATGTTCTGTATAGGGTGTATATATGTTATGTATAGGGTGTATATATGTTATGTATAGGGTGTATATATGTTATGTATAGGGTGTATATATGTTATGTATAGGGTGTATATATGTTATGTATAGGGTGTATATATGTTATGTATAGGGTGTATATATGTTCTGTATAGGGTGTATATATGTTCTGTATAGGGTGTGTATATGTTCTGTATAGGGTGTGTATATGTTCTGTATAGGGTGTGTATATGTTCTGTATAGGGTGTGTATATGTTCTGTATAGGGTGTATATATGTTCTGTATAGGGTGTATATATGTTCTGTATATGGTGTATATATGTTATGTATAGGGTGTATATATGTTCTGTATAGGGTGTATATATATTCTGTATATAGGGTGTATATATGTTATGTATAGGGTGTATATATGTTCTGTATAGGGTGTATATATGTTCTGTATATGGTGTATATATGTTATGTATAGGGTGTGTATATGTTCTGTATAGGGTGTGTATATGTTCTGTATAGGGTGTATATATGTTCTGTATAGGGTGTATATATGTTCTGTATATGGTGTATATATGTTATGTATAGGGTGTATATATGTTCTGTATAGGGTGTATATATATTCTGTATATAGGGTGTATATATGTTCTGTATATGGTGTATATATGTTATGTATAGGGTGTATATATGTTATGTATAGGGTGTATATATGTTATGTATAGGGTGTATATATGTTATGTATAGGGTGTATATATGTTCTGTATATGGTGTATATATGTTATGTATATGGTGTGTATATGTTATGTATAGGGTGTATATATGTTCTGTATAGGGTGTATATATGTTATGTATAGGGTGTATATATGTTATGTATAGGGTGTATATATGTTATGTATAGGGTGTATATATGTTATGTATAGGGTGTATATATGTTATGTATAGGGTGCATATATGTTATGTATAGGGTGTATATATGTTCTGTATAGGGTGTATATATGTTCTGTATAGGGTGTGTATATGTTCTGTATAGGGTGTGTATATGTTCTGTATAGGGTGTGTATATGTTCTGTATAGGGTGTGTATATGTTCTGTATAGGGTGTATATATGTTCTGTATAGGGTGTATATATGTTCTGTATATGGTGTATATATGTTATGTATAGGGTGTATATATGTTCTGTATAGGGTGTATATATATTCTGTATATAGGGTGTATATATGTTATGTATAGGGTGTATATATGTTCTGTATAGGGTGTATATATGTTCTGTATATGGTGTATATATGTTATGTATAGGGTGTATATATGTTATGTATATGGTGTATATATGTTATGTATATGGTGTTATGTATAACATATATACACCCTATATACAGAATATATATACACCCTATACAGAACATATATACACCCTATACATAACATATATACACCATATACAGAACATATATACACCCTATACAGAACATATATACACCCTATACAGAACATATACACACCCTATACAGAACATATACACACCCTATACAGAACATATACACACCCTATACAGAACATATACACACCCTATACAGAACATATATACACCCTATACAGAACATATATACACCCTATACATAACATATATACACCCTATACATAACATATATACACCCTATACATAACATATATACACCCTATACATAACATATATACACCCTATACATAACATATATACACCCTATACATAACATATATACACCATATACAGAACATATATACACCCTATACAGAACATATATACACCCTATACAGAACATATACACACCCTATACAGAACATATACACACCCTATACAGAACATATACACACCCTATACAGAACATATACACACCCTATACAGAACATATATACACCCTATACAGAACATATATACACCCTATACATAACATATATACACCCTATACATAACATATATACACCCCTATACATAACATATATACACCCTATACATAACATATATACACCCTATACATAACATATATACACCCCTATACATAACATATATACACCCTATACAGAACATATATACACCCTATACATAACATATACACACCATATACATAACATATATACACCATATACAGAACATATATACACCCTATACATAACATATATACACCCTATACATAACATATATACACCCTATACATAACATATATACACCCTATACATAACATATATACACCCTATACAGAACATATATACACCCTATACAGAACATATATACACCATACACATAACATATATACACCATATACAGAACATATACACACCCTATACAGAACATATACACACCCTATACATAACATATATACACCATATACAGAACATATATACACCCTATACATAACATATATACACCCTATACATAACATATATACACCATATACAGAACATATATACACCATATACAGAACATATACACACCCTATACAGAACATATATACACCCTATATACAGAACATATATACACCATATACAGAACATATACACACCCTATACATAACATATATACACCCTATATACAGAACATATATACACCATATACAGAACATATATACACCCTATACATAACATATATACACCCTATACAGAACATATACACACCCTATACAGAACATATACACACCCTATACATAACATATATACACCCTATACATAACATATATACACCCTATACATAACATATATACACCCTATACATAACATATATACACCATATACAGAACATATATACACCCTATACATAACATATATACACCATATACAGAACATATATACACCCTATACATAACATATATACACCATATACAGAATATATATACACCATATACAGAACATATATACACCCTATACAGAACATATATACACCCTATACATAACATATATACACTCTATACATAACATATATACACCCTATACATAACATATATACACCCTATACAGAACATATACACACCCTTATACATAACATATATACACCATATACAGAACATATATACACCCTATACATAACATATATACACCCTATACATAACATATATACACCCTATACATAACATATATACACCCTATACATAACATATATACACCCTATACATAACATATATACACCCTATACATAACATATATACACCCTATACATAACATATATACACCCTATACATAACATATATACACCCTATACATAACATATATACACCCTATACATAACATATACACACCCTGTAAAGAACATATACACACCCTATACATAACATATATACACCCTATACATAACATATATACACCCTATACATAACATATATACACCCTATACATAACATATATACACCCTATACATAACATATATACACCCTATACATAACATATATACACCCTATACATAACATATACACACCCTGTAAAGAACATATACACACCCTATACATAACATATATACACCCTATACATAACATATATACACCCTATACATAACATATATACACCCTATACATAACATATATACACCCTATACATAACATATATACACCCTATACATAACATATATACACCCTATACATAACATATATACACCCTATACATAACATATACACACCCTGTAAAGAACATATACACACCCTATACATAACATATATACACCCTATACATAACATATATACACCCTATACATAACATATATACACCCTATACAGAACATATATACACCCTATACATAACATATATACACCCTATACAGAACATATATACACCCTATACATAACATATATACACCCTATACAGAACATATATACACCATATACATAACATATATACACCATATACAGAACATATATACACCCTATACATAACATATATACACCCTATACATAACATATACACACCATATACATAACATATACACACCATATACATAACATATATACACCATATACAGAACATATATACACCCTATACATAACATATATACACCCTATACATAACATATATACACCCTATACATAACATATATACACCCTATACATAACATATATACACCCTATACATAACATATATACACCCTATACATAACATATATACACCCCTATACATAACATATACACACCCTGTAAAGAACATATACACACCCTATACATAACATATATACACCCTATACATAACATATATACACCCTATACATAACATATATACACCCTATACATAACATATATACACCCTATACATAACATATATACACCCTATACATAACATATATACACCCTATACATAACATATATACACCCTATACATAACATATATACACCCTATACATAACATATATACACCCTATACATAACATATATACACCCTATACATAACATATATACACCCTATACATAACATATATACACCCTATACATAACATATACACACCCTGTAAAGAACATATACACACCCTATACATAACATATATACACCCTATACATAACATATATACACCCTATACATAACATATATACACCCTATACATAACATATATACACCCTATACATAACATATATACACCCTATACATAACATGTATACACCCTATACATAACATATATACACCCTATACATAACATATATACACCCTATACATAACATATATACACCCTATACAGAACATATATACACCCTATACATAACATATATACACCCTATACAGAACATATATACACCCTATACATAACATATATACACCCTATACATAACATATATACACCCTATACAGAACATATATACACCCTATACATAACATATATACACCATATACATAACATATATACACCCTATACAGAACATATACACACCCTATACAGAACATATATACACCCTATACATAACATATATACACCCTATACATAACATATATACACCATATACCTAACATATACACACCATATACATAACATATATACACCCTATACAGAACATATATACACCATATACATAACATATATACACCCTATACAGAACATATATACACCATATACAGAACATATACACACCCTATACAGAACATATATACACCCTATACATAACATATATACACCCTATACATAACATATATACACCCTATACATAACATATATACACCATATACATAACATATATACACCCTATACATAACATATATACACCCTATACATAACATATATACACCCTATACAGAACATATACACACCCTATATACAGAATATATATATACACCCTATACAGAACATATATACACCCTATACAGAACATATATACACCATATACAGAACATATATACACCCTATACATAACATATATACACCATATACATAACATATATACACCCTATACATAACATATATACACCCTATACATAACATATATACACCATATACATAACATATATACACCCTATACAGAACATATATACACCATATACATAACATATATACACCATATACATAACATATATACACCCTATACATAACATATATACACCCTATACATAACATATATACACCCTATACATAACATATATACACCATATACATAACATATATACACCATATACATATATACACCATATACATAACATATATACACCCTATACATAACATATATACACCCTATACATAACATATATACACCATATACATAACATATATACACCCTATACATAACATATATACACCATATACATAACATATATACACCCTATACAGAACATATATACACCATATACATAACATATATACACCATATACATAACATATATACACCCTATACATAACATATATACACCCTATACATAACATATATACACCATATACATAACATATATACACCATATACATAACATATATACACCCTATACATAACATATATACACCATATACATAACATATATACACCCTATACATAACATATATACACCCTATACATAACATATATACACCATATACATAACATATATACACCATATACATAACATATATACACCCTATACATAACATATATACACCCTATACATAACATATATACACCATATACATAACATATATACACCCTATACATAACATATATACACCATATACATAACATATACACACCCTATACAGAACATATATACACCATATACATAACATATACACACCCTATACAGAACATATACACACCCTATACAGAACATATACACACCCTATACAGAACATATATACACCATATACATAACATATATACACCATATACATAACATATATACACCCTATACATAACATATATACACCCTATACATAACATATATACACCCTATACATAACATATATACACCATATACATAACATATATACACCATATACATAACATATATAACCCTATACATAACATATATACACCCTATACATAACATATATACACCCTATACATAACATATATACACCCTATACATAACATATATACACCCTATACATAACATATATACACCATATACATAACATATATACACCCTATACATAACATATATACACCCTATACATAACATATATACACCATATACATAACATATATACACCATATACATAACATATATACACCCTATACATAACATATATACACCCTATACATAACATATATACACCCTATACATAACATATATACACCATATACATAACATATATACACCATATACATAACATATATACACCCTATACATAACATATATACACCCTATACATAACATATATACACCCCTATACATAACATATATACACCCTATACATAACATATATACACCCTATACATAACATATATACACCCTATACATAATATATATACATAACATATACACACCATATACAGAACATATATACACCATATACATAACATATATACACCCTATACAGAACATATACACACCCTATACATAACATATACACACCATATACATAACATATATACACCCTATACATAACATATATACACCATATACATAACATATATACACCATATACAGAACATATACACACCCTATACAGAACATATACACACCCTATACATAACATATATACACCCTATACATAACATATATACACCCTATACATAACATATATACACCCTATACATAACATATATACACCCTATACATAACATATACACACCATATACAGAACATATACACACCATATACATAACATATATACACCATATACATAACATATATACACCCTATACAGAACATATATACACCATATACAGAACATATATACACCCTATACAGAACATATATACACCATATACAGAACATATATACACCATATACATAACATATACACACCCTATACATAACATATATACACCCTATACAGAACATATACACACCCTATACAGAACATATATACATCCTATACATAACATATATACACCCTATACAGAACATATATACACCATATACAGAACATATATACACCATATACATAACATATACACACCCTATACATAACATATATACACCCTATACATAACATATATACACCCTATACAGAACATATATACACCATATACAGAACATATATACACCCTATACATAACATATATACACCCTATACATAACATATACACACCCTATACAGAACATATATACACCCTATACAGAACATATATACACCCTATACAGAACATATATACACCTTATACAGAACATATACACACCCTATACATAACATATATACACCATATACATAACATATATACACCATATACATAACATATACACACCCTATACATAACATATATACACCCTATACATAACATATACACACCATATACAGAACATATATACACCCTATACATAACATATATACACCCTATACAGAACATATATACACCCTATACAGAACATATATACACCATATACATAACATATATACACCCTATACAGAACATATACACACCCTATACATAACATATATACACCCTATACATAACATATATACACCCTATACATAACATATACACACCATATACAGAACATATACACACCATATACATAACATATATACACCATATACATAACATATATACACCCTATACATAACATATATACACCCTATACAGAACATATACACACCCTATACAGAACATATATACACCATATACAGAACATATACACACACTATACATAACATATACACACCCTATACAGAACATATATACACCATATACATAACATATATACACCCTATACATAACATATATACACCCTATACATAACATATATACACCCTATACATAACATATATACACCCTATACAGAACATATACACACCCTATACAGAACATATATACACCATATACAGAACATATACACACCATATACATAACATATATACACCATATACATAACATATATACACCCTATACATAACATATATACACCCTATACAGAACATATACACACCCTATACAGAACATATATACACCATATACATAACATATATACACCATATACAGAACATATACACACCATATACATAACATATATACACCCTATACATAACATATATACACCATATACAGAACATATATACACCATATACATAACATATATACACCCTATACATAACATATACACACCCTATACAGAACATATATACACCCTATACAGAACATATATACACCCTATACAGAACATATATACACCCTATACATAACATATATACACCCTATACAGAACATATATACACCCTATACATAACATATACACACCATATACATAACATATATACACCATATACAGAACATATATACACCCTATACAAACATATATACACCCTATACATAACATATACACACCATATACAGAACATATACACACCCTATACAGAACATATATACACCCTATACATAACATATACACACCCTATACAGAACATATATACACCCTATACATAACATATATACACCATATACAGAACATATACACACCCTATACATAACATATATACACCATATACAGAACATATATACACCCTATACATAACATATATACACCATATACATAACATATATACACCCTATACATAACATATATACACCATATACATAACATATATACACCCTATACATAACATATATACACCCTATACATAACATATACACACCCTATACATAACATATATACACCATATACAGAACATATATACACCCTATACATAACATATATACACCCTATACATAACATATATACACCCTATACATAACATATATACACCATATACATAACATATATACACCCTATACATAACATATACACACCCTATACAGAACATATATACACCATATACATAACATATATACACCATATACATAACATATATACACCCTATACATAACATATACACACCATATACATAACATATACACACCATATACATAACATATATACACCATATACATAACATATATACACCCTATACAGAACATATACACACCCTATACATAACATATACACACCATATACATAACATATATACACCATATACATAACATATATACACCCTATACATAACATATATACACCATATACAAAACATATACACACCCTATACAGAACATATATACACCATATACATAACATATATACACCCTATACAGAACATATATACACCATATACAGAACATATACACACCATATACAGAACATATATACACCATATACATAACATATATACACCATATACATAACATATATACACCCTATACAGAACATATACACACCATATACAGAACATATATACACCCTATACATAACATATATACACCATATACAGAACATATATACACCCTATACAGAACATATACACACCATATACAGAACATATATACACCCTATACATAACATATATACACCCTATACATAACATATATACACCCTATACATAACATATATACACCATATACAGAACATATATACACCCTATACATAACATATATACACCCTATACATAACATATATACACCCTATACATAACATGTATACACCCTATACATAACATATACACACCCTATACAGAACATATATACACCATATACATAACATATATACACCATATACAGCACATATATACACCATATACAGAACATATATACACCATATACATAACATATATACACCATATACAGAACATATATACACCATATACAGAACATATATACACCCTATACATAACATATATACACCCTATACATAACATATATACACCATATACAGAACATATATACACCCTATACATAACATATATACACCCTATACATAACATATACACACCCTATACAGAACATATATACAACATATACATAACATATATACACCCTATACAGAACATATACACACCCTATACATAACATATATACACCCTATACATAACATATACACACCCTATACAGAACATATATACACCATATACATAACATATATACACCCTATACAGAACATATATACACCATATACAGAACATATATACACCATATACAGAACATATATACACCATATACAGAACATATATACACCATATACATAACATATATACACCCTATACAGAACATATATACACCATATACATAACATATACACACCCTATACAGAACATATATACACCATATACAGAACATATACACACCCTATATACAGAACATATATACACCCTATACAGAACATATATACACCATATACAGAACATATACACACCCTATATACAGAACATATATACACCCTATACAGAACATATATACACCATATACATAACATATATACACCCTATACAGAACATATATACACCATATACAGAACATATACACACCCTATATACAGAACATATATACACCCTATACAGAACATATATACACCATATACAGAACATATACACACCCTATATACAGAACATATATACACCCTATACAGAACATATATACACCATATACATAACATATACACACCCTATACAGAACATATATACACCATATACAGAACATATACACACCCTATATACAGAACATATATACACCCTATACAGAACATATATACACCATATACAGAACATATACACACCCTATATACAGAACATATATACACCCTATACAGAACATATATACACCATATACATAACATATATACACCCTATACAGAACATATATACACCATATACATAACATATACACACCCTATACAGAACATATATACACCATATACAGAACATATACACACCCTATATACAGAACATATATACACCATATACAGAACATATATACACCATATACAGAACATACACACACCCTATACAGAACATATATACACCCTATACAGAACATATATACACCATATACAGAACATATACACACCCTATATACAGAACATATATACACCATATACATAACATATATACACCCTATACAGAACATATACACACCATATACAGAACATATATACACCCTATACAGAACATATATACACCCTATACAGAACATATATACACCCTATACATAACATATATACACCCTATACATAACATATATACACCCTATACATAACATATATACACCCTATACATAACATATATACACCATATACATAACATATATACACCCTATACATAACATATATACACCCCTATACATAACATATATACACCCTATACATAACATATACACACCATATACATAACATATATACACCCTATACATAACATATACACACCATATAAAGAACATATATACACCCTATACAGAACATATATACACCATATACATAACATATATACACCATATACATAACATATATACACCCTATACATAACATATATACACCATATACAGAACATATATACACCCTATACATAACATATATACACCATATACATAACATATATACACCATATACAGAACATATATACACCCTATACATAACATATATACACCATATACATAACATATATACACCATATACAGAACATATATACACCCTATACATAACATATATACACCATATACAGAACATATATACACCATATACATAACATATATACACCATATACATAACATATATACACCCTATACAGAACATATACACACCATATACAGAACATATATACACCATATACAGAACATATATACACCATATACAGAACATATATACACCATATACAGAACATATATACACCATATACATAACATATATACACCATATACATAACATATATACACCATATACAGAACATATATACACCATATACATAACATATATACACCCTATACATAACATATATACACCATATACAGAACATACATACACCATATACATAACATATATACACCATATACAGAACATATATACACCATATACAGAACATATATACACCATATACATAACATATATACACCCTATACATAACATATATACACCATATACATAACATATACACCCATATACATAACATATATACACCCTATACAGAACATATACACACCATATACAGAACATATATACACCCTATACAGAACATATATACACCCTATACAGAACATATATACACCCTATACATAACATATATACACCCTATACATAACATATATACACCCTATACATAACATATATACACCCTATACATAACATATATACACCATATACATAACATATATACACCCTATACATAACATATATACACCCTATACATAACATATATACACCCTATACATAACATATACACACCATATACATAACATATATACACCCTATACATAACATATACACACCATATACAGAACATATATACACCCTATACAGAACATATATACACCCTATACATAACATATATACACCATATACAGAACATATATACACCCTATACATAACATATACACACCCTATACATAACATATATACACCATATACAGAACATATATACACCCTATACAGAACATATATACACCCTATACAGAACATATATACACCATATACAGAACATATATACACCCTATACATAACATATATACACCATATACAGAACATATATACACCCTATACAGAACATATATACACCATATACAGAACATATATACACCCTATACAGAACATATATACACCCTATACAGAACATATATACACCATATACATAACATATATACACCATATACAGAACATATACACACCATATACAGAACATATATACACCATATACAGAACATATACACACCATATACAGAACATATATACACCCTATACAGAACATATATACACCCTATACAGAACATATATACACCCTATACAGAACATATATACACCATATACATAACATATATACACCATATACAGAACATATACACACCATATACAGAACATATATACACCATATACAGAACATATACACACCATATACAGAACATATATACACCCTATACAGAACATATATACACCCTATACAGAACATATATACACCATATACAGAACATATATACACCATATACAGAACATATATACACCATATACAGAACATATATACACCATATACATAACATATATACACCATATACAGAACATATACACACCATATACAGAACATATACACACCCTATACAAAACATATACACACCCTATACAGAAGATATATACACCATATACATAACATATATACACCATATACAGAACATATATACACCCTATACATAACATATATACACCATATACAGAACATATATACACCATATACATAACATATATACACCATATACAGAACATATATACACCCTATACATAACATATATACACCATATACATAACATATATACACCATATACAGAACATATATACACCCTATACATAACATATATACACCATATACAGAACATATATACACCCTATACAGAACATATATACACCCTATACATAACATATATACACCCTATACAGAACATATACACACCATATACATAACATATATACACCCTATACATAACATATATACACCATATACATAACATATATACACCCTATACAGAACATATATACACCCTATACAGAACATATACACACCCTATACATAACATATATACACCCTATACAGAACATATATACACCATATACATAACATATATACACCCTATACATAACATATATACACCATATACATAACATATATACACCATATACATAACATATATACACCCTATACAGAACATATACACACCATATACATAACATATATACACCCTATACATAACATATATACACCATATACAGAACATATATACACCATATACAGAACATATATACACCATATACATAACATATATACACCCCTATACATAACATATATACACCCTATACATAACATATATACACCATATACAGAACATATACACACCATATACATAACATATATACACCATATACAGAACATATACACACCCTATATACAGAACATATATACACCATATACATAACATATATACACCCTATACAGAACATATACACACCATATACAGAACATATATACACCCTATACATAACATATATACACCATATACATAACATATACACACCCTATACATAACATATATACACCCTATACATAACATATATACACCATATACAGAACATATACACACCATATACAGAACATATATACACCCTATACATAACATATATACACCATATACATAACATATATACACCCTATACATAACATATATACACCCTATACATAACATATATACACCCTATACATAACATATATACACCATATACATAACATATATACACCCTATACATAACATATATACACCCTATACATAACATATATACACCATATACATAACATATATACACCATATACAGAACATATACACACCATATACAGAACATATATACACCATATACAGAACATATATACACCCTATACATAACATATATACACCCTATACATAACATATACACACCATATACATAACGTATATACACCCTATACATAACATATACACACCATATACAGAACATATATACACCATATACATAACATATATACACCCTATACATAACATATACACACCCTATACAGAACATTATACACCATATACATAACATATATACACCATATACATAACATATATACACCCTATACATAACATATATACACCATATACAGAACATATATACACCCTATACATAACATATATACACCATATACAGAACATATATACACCATATACATAACATATATACACCATATACATAACATATATACACCCTATACATAACATATATACACCATATACAGAACATATATACACCATATACAGAACATATATACACCATATACATAACATATATACACCCTATACATAACATATATACACCATATACAGAACATATATACACCCTATACAGAACATATATACACCCTATACAGAACATATACACACCCTATACAGAACATATATACACCCTATATACATAACATATATACACCATATACAGAACATATATACACCCTATACAGAACATATACACACCCTATATACATAACATATATACACCCTATACAGAACATATATACACCCTATATACATAACATATATACACCCTATACAGAACATATATACACCCTATACAGAACATATACACACCCTATACAGAACATATATACACCCTATATACATAACATATATACACCATATACAGAACATATATACACCCTATACAGAACATATATACACCCTATACATAACATATATACACCCTATACAGAACATATATACACCATATATACATAACATATATACACCCTATACAGAACATATATACACCATATACATAACATATATACACCATATACATACATATATACACCCTATATATAACATATACACACCATATACAGAACATATATACACCCTATACAGAACATATATACACCATATACATAACATATACACACCATATACAAAACATATATACACCCTATACATAACATATACACACCATATACATAACATATATACACCCTATACATAACATATATACACCCTATACATAACATATATACACCCTATACATAACATATACACACCCTATACATAACATATACACACCCTATACATAACATATACACACCATATACATAACATATACACACCATATACATAACATATATACACCCTATACATAACATATACACACCATATACATAACATATACACACCATATACATAACATATATACACCATATACATAACATATACACACCATATACAGAACATATATACACCCTATACATAACATATATACACCATATACATAACATATACACACCCTATACAGAACATATACACACCCTATACAGAACATATATACACCATATACATAACATTTATACACCCTATACAGAACATATATACACCCTATACAGAACATATATACACCATATACAGAACATATACACACCCTATACATAACATATATACACCCTATACAGAACATATATACACCCTATACAGAACATATATACACCATATACATAACATATATACACCATATACATAACATATATACACCCTATACATAACATATATACACCCTATACAGAACATATATACACCATATACATAACATATATACACCATATACATAACATATATACACCCTATACATAACATATACACACCATATACATAACATATACACACCATATACATAACATATACACACCCTATACAAAACATATATACACCATATACATAACATATATACACCCTATACATAACATATACACACCATATACAGAACATATATACACCATATACATAACATATATACACCATATACATAACATATATACACCCTATACATAACATATACACACCATATACATAACATATACACACCATATACATAACATATATACACCATATACATAACATATATACACCCTATACATAACATATACACACCATATACATAACATATACACACCATATACATAACATATATACACCATATACATAACATATATACACCCTATACATAACATATATACACCCTATACATAACATATACACACACCCTATACATAACATATATACACCCTATACAGAACATATATACACCCTATACATAACATATATACACCCTATACATAACATATATACACCCTATACATAACATATATACACCATATACAGAACATATATACACCCTATACATAACATATACACACCATATACATAACATATACACACCATATACAGAACATATATACACCATATACAGAACATATACACACCATATACATAACATATATACACCATATACATAACATATATACACCCTATACATAACATATATACACCCTATACAGAACATATACACACCCTATACATAACATATATACACCCTATACAGAACATATATACACCATATACATAACATATATACACCCTATACATAACATATATACACCCTATACAGAACATATATACACCATATACATAACATATATACACACCCTATACATAACATATATACACCCTATACAGAACATATATACACCCTATACATAACATATATACACCCTATACATAACATATACACACCCTATACAGAACATATACACACCCTATACATAACATATATACACCCTATACAGAACATATATACACCATATACATAACATATATACACCATATACATAACATATACACACCATATACAGAACATATATACACCCTATACATAACATATACACACCATATACAGAACATATACACACCATATACAGAACATATATACACCCTATACATAACATATACACACCCTATACAGAACATATATACACCATATACATAACATATATACACCATATACAGAACATATATACACCCTATACATAACATATACACACCATATACATAACATATATACACCCTATACAGAACATATATACACCCTATACAGAACATATATACACCATATACATAACATATATACACCCTATACAGAACATATATACACCCTATACAGAACATATATACACCCTATACAGAACATATATACACCCTATACAGAACATATACACACCCTATACAGAACATATATACACCATATACATAACATATATACACCCTATACATAACATATATACACCATATACAGAACATATACACACCCTATACAGAACATATATACACCATATACATAACATATATACACCCTATACATAACATATATACACCATATACAGAACATATACACACCCTATACAGAACATATATACACCATATACATAACATATATACACCCTATACATAACATATACACACCATATACAGAACATATATACACCATATACATAACATATATACACCCTATACATAACATATATACACCATATACATAACATATATACACCATATACAGAACATATACACACCCTATACAGAACATATACACACCCTATACATAACATATATACACCCTATACATAACATATATACACCCTATACATAACATATATACACCCTATACATAACATATATACACCCTATACATAACATATACACACCATATACATAACATATACACACCATATACATAACATATATACACCATATACATAACATATATACACCCTATACATAACATATATACACCCTATACATAACATATATACACCCTATACATAACATATACACACCATATACAGAACATATATACACCCTATACATAACATATATACACCATATACAGAACATATATACACCATATACAGAACATATACACACCATATACAGAACATATATACACCATATACATAACATATATACACCATATACATAACATATATACACCATATACATAACATATATACACCCTATACAGAACATATATACACCCTATACATAACATATATACACCATATACAGAACATATACACACCATATACATAACATATATACACCCTATACATAACATATATACACCATATACATAACATATACACACCATATACAGAACATATATACACCATATACATAACATATATACACCATATACAGAACATATATACACCATATACAGAACATATATACACCATATACAGAACATATATACACCCTATACAGAACATATATACACCATATACATAACATATATACACCATATACATAACATATATACACCATATACATAACATATATACACCATATACAGAACATATATACACCATATACATAACATATATACACCATATACATAACATATATACACCATATACAGAACATATATACACCATATACATAACATATATACACCATATACAGAACATATATACACCATATACAGAACATATATACACCATATACAGAACATATATACACCCTATACAGAACATATATACACCATATACATAACATATATACACCATATACATAACATATATACACCATATACAGAACATATATACACCATATACAGAACATATATACACCATATACATAACATATATACACCATATACAGAACATATATACACCATATACAGAACATATATACACCATATACAGAACATATATACACCATATACAGAACATATATACACCCTATACAGAACATATATACACCCTATACAGAACATATATACACCCTATACAGAACATATATACACCCTATACAGAACATATATACACCATATACATAACATATATACACCATATACATAACATATATACACCATATACATAACATATATACACCATATACAGAACATATATACACCATATACATAACATATATACACCATATACATAACATATATACACCATATACAGAACATATATACACCATATACATAACATATATACACCATATACAGAACATATATACACCATATACAGAACATATATACACCATATACAGAACATATATACACCCTATACAGAACATATATACACCATATACATAACATATATACACCATATACAGAACATATATACACCATATACAGAACATATATACACCCTATACAGAACATATATACACCCTATACAGAACATATATACACCATATACATAACATATATACACCATATACAGAACATATACACACCATATACAGAACATATATACACCATATACATAACATATATACACCATATACATAACATATATACACCATATACATAACATATACACACCATATACAGAACATATATACACCATATACATAACATATATACACCATATACATAACATATATACACCATATACATAACATATATACACCATATACAGAACATATACACACCATATACAGAACATATATACACCATATACATAACATATATACACCATATACATAACATATATACACCATATACATAACATATACACACCCATATACAGAACATATATACACCATATACATAACATATATACACCATATACATAACATATATACACCATATACATAACATATATACACCCTATACATAACATATATACACCATATACAGAACATATACACACCATATACAGAACATATATACACCATATACATAACATATATACACCATATACATAACATATATACACCATATACATAACATATATACACCATATACATAACATATATACACCATATACAGAACATATACACACCATATACAGAACATATATACACCATATACATAACATATATACACCATATACATAACATATATACACCATATACATAACATATACACACCATATACAGAACATATATACACCATATACATAACATATACACACCATATACAGAACATATATACACCATATACAGAACATATATACACCCTATACATAACATATACACACCATATACATAACATATATACACCATATACATAACATATATACACCCTATACATAACATATATACACCATATACAGAACATATACACACCATATACAGAACATATATACACCATATACATAACATATATACACCATATACATAACATATATACACCATATACATAACATATATACACCCTATACATAACATATATACACCCTATACATAACATATACACACCATATACATAACATATAATCCATATACAGAACATATATACACCATATACATAACATATATACACCCTATACATAACATATATACACCATATACATAACATATATACACCATATACAGAACATATACACACCCTATACAGAACATATACACACCCTATACATAACATATATACACCCTATACATAACATATATACACCCTATACATAACATATATACACCATATACATAACATATATACACCATATACATAACATATATACACCATATACATAACATATATACACCATATACATAACATATATACACCATATACATAACATATATACACCATATACATAACATATATACACCATATACATAACATATATACACCATATACATAACATAATATACACCATATACATAACATATATACACCCTATACATAACATATATACACCCTATACATAACATATACACACCATATACATAACATATACACACCATATACATAACATATATACACCATATACATAACATATATACACCATATACAGAACATATATACACCATATACAGAACATATATACACCATATACATAACATATACACACCATATACATAACATATATACACCCTATACATAACATATATACACCCTATACATAACATATATACACCCTATACATAACATATATACACCCTATACATAACATATACACACCATATACATAACATATACACACCATATACATAACATATATACACCATATACATAACATATATACACCCTATACATAACATATATACACCCTATACATAACATATATACACCCTATACATAACATATACACACCATATACATAACATATACACACCATATACATAACATATATACACCATATACATAACATATATACACCCTATACATAACATATATACACCATATACATAACATATATACACCATATACATAACATATATACACCCTATACATAACATATATACACCCTATACATAACATATACACACCATATACATAACATATACACACCATATACATAACATATATACACCATATACATAACATATATACACCCTATACATAACATATATACACCCTATACATAACATATACACACCATATACATAACATATACACACCATATACATAACATATATACACCATATACATAACATATATACACCCTATACATAACATATATACACCCTATACATAACATATACACACACCCTATACATAACATATATACACCATATACATAACATATATACACCCTATACATAACATATATACACCCTATACATAACATATATACACCCTATACAGAACATATATACACCATATACAAAACATATACACACCATATACAGAACATATATACACCATATACAGAACATATACACACCCTATACAGAACATATATACACCCTATACAGAACATATACACACCATATACAGAACATATACACCATATACATAACATATACACACCATATACAGAACATATACACCATATACATAACATATATACACCCTATACATAACATATATACACCATATACATAACATATATACACCATATACAGAACATATACACACCCTATACATAACATATACACACCCTATACAGAACATATATACACCCTATACATAACATATATACACCCTATACAGAACATATACACACCCTATACATAACATATATACACCCTATACATAACATATACACACCATATACATAACATATATACACCATATACAGAACATATATACACCATATACATAACATATATACACCATATACATAACATATATACACCATATACAGAACATATATACACCATATACAGAACATATATACACCCTATACAGAACATATATACACCATATACATAACATATACACACCATATACAGAACATATATACACCCTATACAGAACATATATACACCATATACATAACATATATACACCCTATACATAACATATATACACCATATACATAACATATATACACCATATACATAACATATATACACCATATACATAACATATATACACCATATACATAACATATATACACCATATACATAACATATATACACCCTATACATAACATATATACACCATATACATAACATATATACACCATATACAGAACATATACACACCATATACAGAACATATATACACCATATACATAACATATATACACCCTATACATAACATATATACACCATATACATAACATATATACACCATATACAGAACATATACACACCATATACAGAACATATATACACCATATACATAACATATATACACCATATACATAACATATATACACCATATACATAACATATACACACCATATACATAACATATATACACCATATACATAACATATATACACCCTATACAGAACATATACACACCCTATACATAACATATATACACCCTATACATAATATATACACCCTATACATAACATACACACCCTATACAGAACATATACACACCCTATACAGAACATATACACACCCTATACAGAACATATACACACCCTATACAGAACATATATACACCCTATACATAATATATACACCATATACATAATATATATACACCATATACATAACATATATACACCATATACATAATATATATACACCATATACATAACATATATACACCATATACATAATATATACACACCCTATACAGAACATACACACACCCTATACATAACATATACACACCCTATACATAACATATATACACCCTATACAGAACATATACACACCCTATATACATAACATATATACACCATATACATAACATATATACACCATATACATAACATATATACACCCTATACATAACATATATACACCATATACAGAACATATATACACCCTATACATAACATATATACACCATATACATAACATATATACACCATATACATAACATATATACACCATATACAGAACATATACACACCATATACAGAACATATATACACCATATACATAACATATATACACCATATACATAACATATATACACCCTATACATAACATATATACACCATATACATAACATATATACACCATATACAGAACATATACACACCATATACATAACTTATACACACCATATACATAACAGATATACACCATATACAGAACATATACACACCATATACATAACATATATACACCATATACAGAACATATATACACCCTATACATAACATATACACACCATATACAGAACATATATACACCATATACAGAACATATACACACCCTATACAGAACATATACACACCCTATACAGAACATATACACACCCTATACAGAACATATACACACCCTATACAGAACATATATACACCCTATACAGAACATATATACACCCTATACAGAACATATATACACCATATACAGAACATATATACACCATATACAGAACATATACACACCCTATACAGAACATATATACACCCTATACAGAACATATACACACCCTATACAGAACATATACACACCCTATACAGAACATATATACACCCTATACAGAACATATATACACCCTATACAGAACATATATACACCCTATACAGAACATATATACATCATATACAGAACATATATACACCCTATACAGAACATATATACACCCTATACATAACATATATACACCATACACAGAACATATACACACCCTATACAGAACATATATACACCCTATACAGAACATATATACACCATATACAGAACATATATACACCATATACAGAACATATACACACCCTATACAGAACATATATACACCATATACATAACATATATACACCATATACATAACATATATACACCCTATACAGAACATATATACACCCTATACAGAACATATATACACCCTATACATAACATATATACACCCTATACAGAACATATATACACCCTATACATAACATATATACACCATATACATAACATATATACACCATATACAGAACATATATACACCCTATACATAACATATACACACCCTATACAGAACATATATACACCATATACAGAACATATACACACCCTATACAGAACATATATACACCATATACAGAACATATATACACCATATACAGAACATATATACACCCTATACAGAACATATATACACCATATACAGAACATATACACACACCCTATACATAACATATATACACCATATACATAACATATATACACCCTATACAGAACATATATACACCATATACAGAACATATATACACCATATACAGAACATATATACACCATATACATAACATATATACACCCTATACAGAACATATATACACCATATACAGAACATATACACACACCCTATACATAACATATATACACCCTATACAGAACATATATACACCATATACAGAACATATATACACCCTATACAGAACATATATACACCCTATACAGAACATATATACACCATATACAGAACATATACACACACCCTATACATAACATATACACACCATATACATAACATATATACACCATATACATAACATATATACACCCTATACATAACATATATACACCCTATACATAACATATACACACACCCTATACATAACATATATACACCATATACATAACATATATACACCCTATACATAACATATATACACCCTATACATAACATATATACACCCTATACAGAACATATATACACCATATACAGAACATATACACACCATATACAGAACATATATACACCATATACAGAACATATATACACCCTATACAGAACATATACACACCCTATACAGAACATATATACACCATATACAGAACATATACACACCCTATACAGAACATATATACACCATATACAGAACATATATACACCATATACAGAACATATATACACCCTATACAGAACATATATACACCATATACAGAACATATACACACACCCTATACATAACATATATACACCATATACATAACATATATACACCCTATACAGAACATATATACACCATATACAGAACATATATACACCATATACAGAACATATATACACCATATACATAACATATATACACCCTATACAGAACATATATACACCATATACAGAACATATACACACACCCTATACATAACATATATACACCCTATACAGAACATATATACACCATATACAGAACATATATACACCCTATACAGAACATATATACACCCTATACAGAACATATATACACCATATACAGAACATATACACACACCCTATACATAACATATACACACCATATACATAACATATATACACCATATACATAACATATATACACCCTATACATAACATATATACACCCTATACATAACATATACACACACCCTATACATAACATATATACACCATATACATAACATATATACACCCTATACATAACATATATACACCCTATACATAACATATATACACCCTATACAGAACATATATACACCATATACAGAACATATACACACCATATACAGAACATATATACACCATATACAGAACATATATACACCCTATACAGAACATATATACACCCTATACAGAACATATACACACCATATACAGAACATATACACCATATACATAACATATACACACCATATACAGAACATATATACACCCTATACATAACATATATACACCCTATACAGAACATATATACACCCTATACAGAACATATACACACCCTATACAGAACATATACACACCCTATACAGAACATATACACACCCTATACAGAACATATACACACCCTATACAGAACATATATACACCCTATACAGAACATATATACACCCTATACAGAACATATATACACCATATACAGAACATATATACACCATATACAGAACATATACACACCCTATACAGAACATATATACACCCTATACAGAACATATACACACCCTATACAGAACATATACACACCCTATACAGAACATATATACACCCTATACAGAACATATATACACCCTATACAGAACATATATACACCCTATACAGAACATATATACATCATATACAGAACATATATACACCCTATACAGAACATATATACACCCTATACATAACATATATACACCATATACAGAACATATACACACCCTATACAGAACATATATACACCCTATACAGAACATATATACACCATATACAGAACATATATACACCATATACAGAACATATACACACCCTATACAGAACATATATACACCATATACATAACATATATACACCATATACATAACATATATACACCCTATACAGAACATATATACACCCTATACAGAACATATATACACCCTATACATAACATATATACACCCTATACAGAACATATATACACCCTATACATAACATATATACACCATATACATAACATATATACACCATATACAGAACATATATACACCCTATACATAACATATACACACCCTATACAGAACATATATACACCATATACAGAACATATACACACCCTATACAGAACATATATACACCATATACAGAACATATATACACCATATACAGAACATATATACACCCTATACAGAACATATATACACCATATACAGAACATATACACACACCCTATACATAACATATATACACCATATACATAACATATATACACCCTATACAGAACATATATACACCATATACAGAACATATATACACCATATACAGAACATATATACACCATATACATAACATATATACACCCTATACAGAACATATATACACCATATACAGAACATATACACACACCCTATACATAACATATATACACCCTATACAGAACATATATACACCATATACAGAACATATATACACCCTATACAGAACATATATACACCCTATACAGAACATATATACACCATATACAGAACATATACACACACCCTATACATAACATATACACACCATATACATAACATATATACACCATATACATAACATATATACACCCTATACATAACATATATACACCCTATACATAACATATACACACACCCTATACATAACATATATACACCATATACATAACATATATACACCCTATACATAACATATATACACCCTATACATAACATATATACACCCTATACAGAACATATATACACCATATACAGAACATATACACACCATATACAGAACATATATACACCATATACAGAACATATATACACCCTATACAGAACATATACACACCCTATACAGAACATATATACACCATATACAGAACATATACACACCCTATACAGAACATATATACACCATATACAGAACATATATACACCATATACAGAACATATATACACCCTATACAGAACATATATACACCATATACAGAACATATACACACACCCTATACATAACATATATACACCATATACATAACATATATACACCCTATACAGAACATATATACACCATATACAGAACATATATACACCATATACAGAACATATATACACCATATACATAACATATATACACCCTATACAGAACATATATACACCATATACAGAACATATACACACACCCTATACATAACATATATACACCCTATACAGAACATATATACACCATATACAGAACATATATACACCCTATACAGAACATATATACACCCTATACAGAACATATATACACCATATACAGAACATATACACACACCCTATACATAACATATACACACCATATACATAACATATATACACCATATACATAACATATATACACCCTATACATAACATATATACACCCTATACATAACATATACACACACCCTATACATAACATATATACACCATATACATAACATATATACACCCTATACATAACATATATACACCCTATACATAACATATATACACCCTATACAGAACATATATACACCATATACAGAACATATACACACCATATACAGAACATATATACACCATATACAGAACATATATACACCCTATACAGAACATATATACACCCTATACAGAACATATACACACCATATACAGAACATATACACCATATACATAACATATACACACCATATACAGAACATATATACACCCTATACATAACATATATACACCCTATACAGAACATATATACACCCTATACATAACATATATACACCATATACATAACATATATACACCATATACAGAACATATATACACCCTATACATAACATATACACACCCTATACAGAACATATATACACCATATACAGAACATATACACACCCTATACAGAACATATATACACCATATACAGAACATATATACACCATATACAGAACATATATACACCCTATACAGAACATATATACACCATATACAGAACATATACACACCATATACAGAACATATACACCATATACATAACATATACACACCATATACAGAACATATACACCATATACATAACATATATACACCCTATACATAACATATATACACCATATACATAACATATATACACCATATACAGAACATATACACACCCTATACATAACATATACACACCCTATACAGAACATATATACACCCTATACATAACATATATACACCCTATACAGAACATATACACACCCTATACATAACATATATACACCCTATACATAACATATACACACCATATACATAACATATATACACCATATACAGAACATATATACACCATATACATAACATATATACACCATATACATAACATATATGCACCATATACAGAACATATATACACCATATACAGAACATATATACACCCTATACAGAACATATATACACCATATACATAACATATACACACCATATACAGAACATATATACACCCTATACAGAACATATATACACCATATACATAACATATATACACCCTATACATAACATATATACACCATATACATAACATATATACACCATATACATAACATATATACACCATATACATAACATATATACACCATATACATAACATATATACACCATATACATAACATATATACACCCTATACATAACATATATACACCATATACATAACATATATACACCATATACAGAACATATACACACCATATACAGAACATATATACACCATATACATAACATATATACACCATATACATAACATATATACACCATATACAGAACATATACACACCATATACAGAACATATATACACCATATACATAACATATATACACCATATACATAACATATATACACCATATACATAACATATACACACCATATACATAACATATATACACCATATACATAACATATATACACCCTATACAGAACATATACACACCCTATACATAACATATATACACCCTATACATAATATATACACCCTATACATAACATACACACCCTATACAGAACATATACACACCCTATACAGAACATATACACACCCTATACAGAACATATACACACCCTATACAGAACATATATACACCCTATACATAATATATACACCATATACATAATATATATACACCATATACATAACATATATACACCATATACATAATATATATACACCATATACATAACATATATACACCATATACATAATATATATACACCCTATACATAACATATATACACCATATACAGAACATATACACACCATATACATAACATATATACACCATATACAGAACATATACACACCCTATATACAGAACATATATACACCATATACATAACATATATACACCCTATACAGAACATATACACACCATATACAGAACATATATACACCCTATACATAACATATATACACCATATACATAACATATACACACCCTATACATAACATATATACACCCTATACATAACATATATACACCATATACAGAACATATACACACCATATACAGAACATATATACACCCTATACATAACATATATACACCATATACATAACATATATACACCCTATACATAACATATATACACCCTATACATAACATATATACACCCTATACATAACATATATACACCATATACATAACATATATACACCCTATACATAACATATATACACCCTATACATAACATATATACACCATATACATAACATATATACACCATATACAGAACATATACACACCATATACAGAACATATATACACCATATACAGAACATATATACACCCTATACATAACATATATACACCCTATACATAACATATACACACCATATACATAACATATATACACCCTATACATAACATATACACACCATATACAGAACATATATACACCATATACATAACATATATACACCCTATACATAACATATACACACCCTATACAGAACATATATACACCATATACATAACATATATACACCATATACATAACATATATACACCCTATACATAACATATATACACCATATACAGAACATATATACACCATATACATAACATATATACACCATATACAGAACATATATACACCATATACATAACATATATACACCATATACATAACATATATACACCCTATACATAACATATATACACCATATACAGAACATATATACACCATATACAGAACATATATACACCATATACATAACATATATACACCCTATACATAACATATATACACCATATACAGAACATATATACACCCTATACAGAACATATATACACCCTATACAGAACATATACACACCCTATACAGAACATATATACACCCTATATACATAACATATATACACCATATACAGAACATATATACACCCTATACAGAACATATACACACCCTATATACATAACATATATACACCCTATACAGAACATATATACACCCTATATACATAACATATATACACCCTATACAGAACATATATACACCCTATACAGAACATATACACACCCTATACAGAACATATATACACCCTATATACATAACATATATACACCATATACAGAACATATATACACCCTATACAGAACATATATACACCCTATACATAACATATATACACCCTATACAGAACATATATACACCATATATACATAACATATATACACCCTATACAGAACATATATACACCATATACATAACATATATACACCATATACATAACATATATACACCCTATACAGAACATATATACACCATATACATAACATATACACACCATATACAAAACATATATACACCCTATACATAACATATACACACCATATACATAACATATATACACCCTATACATAACATATATACACCCTATACATAACATATATACACCCTATACATAACATATACACACCCTATACATAACATATACACACCCTATACATAACATATACACACCATATACATAACATATACACACCATATACATAACATATATACACCCTATACATAACATATACACACCATATACATAACATATACACACCATATACATAACATATATACACCATATACATAACATATACACACCATATACAGAACATATATACACCCTATACATAACATATATACACCATATACATAACATATACACACCCTATACAGAAC